>VONZ01002155.1:0-65590 GCA_012976165.1 Labeo catla
CTCACCACCAGATGTCACTCTCACCTCACCTACACACCCTGACTGTTGCACCACACTCCAGACTGCATCTCCCATCCTCCACCGCACTGATTGCGTCAGCCCCCGTGACCAATCAGGTGTTCTATAAAAGCCCCGGTCCTTCCCAGTGCACTTCACGGATTGTTGTATTGTTGTATTGTTAGCGCTTTCCTAGTTTCTTGTTCCGAGTTCCTAGTCCCCTGTGTTTTGTCTTTCCCGCCTGGTTTTCTTATTTTGACTGTCTAGCCGCCTGCCTTTCGGACTCTCGCTCTGGTTTATTGGATTATTCTCTACAATTGCCTGTTACATTCCTGTCTGCTCCTGATTTGACCCTGCCTGTACGACCATGTATCTGTCTCGTCCCAATAATAAAGGCTCGCATATGGATCCGCTCGTCTCTCGTCTTTCACTCCACGTAACAATATATATTGTGACGAGTCGGCTGCCTCCCCCCTAACTATCAGCTTCACCCCGTCGGTAATCGCCGCCCTTCACCAGGCTCCCGACGGGAGTGGGCGTGTGGGAGGAGGAGGGGCGCTGAAACATCCAGGTCTGGCGGCGTGTGATGAGGCACACCTGATGTGAATGAAGCCTCATCACCGCCGCTGTTAAAATGCCGAGCGCGCCTCTCCTCAGGAGACCGGTCTCTTCCCCGTGCATGCACGCTGGTGTCCTCGTGGGTCCAGGAAGGGGTGAAGAGGGAACCAGCGCCGCAGGACGAGTTGCCGGACCCCGTGGGTCCGGATGAGGACCGCACCCGTGACGGCTGACGGGCCAGGTTGCCGGGCCGTTTTATCCCCCAGAAGTGCCGCAGAGGTGGAGGAGGACGATGCCGCTAGAGAAGCCGCCGCCCCTCGCACCCCGGACCTGAGCGGGGAGCGCGTGCGGCCGCCGGACTCCGCCCCTTACCTGGACCCTTCCCTTTGGAACACTACCCCACCTTCACGGAACCCCGTCACGACAAGGACACCAGATCCCTCTGTTTATTTTGGACACTTTTTTACCCTTTTTGGACACTTTCTGTTTATTGTTTCATAAAAGCCTCCGAGGCCTGACGTCACGCCCACTGTGTCTGTCGCTTTGCTCCGCACCCGTGACAATATATATATATATATATATATATATATATATATATATAGACAACAGATTTTACTTATAGAACTAACAATCTCTCTCTAAAGAATAACTTTATCATGCTGCCATCTTTCTAAAGTCATTTTTACCCCCCTGTAGTTTGACTCTTAATTTCAGGTAAAAAAAAATTCTTGACCACCCTCTACATAGTGGATTACTCAGTAAAAATTCATCAGTGACATTTAATATTTTGGCTTTCATAGCTGTGTATATACATGTGTGATTACCTGCATCTGATACAGCATTCATTCTTCATATTCATGATGAAACATCAGTTTGAATGTCCGCTGAGGAAAGTGTTATCTTTGTTGTAAAGTTAATATCCTTTCATTTGTTAAGGGTGATTTCTGAAGACAGCGCTGCTCAGTGCATTTGTTAGCTGCATAAAGCTGTTGTTAAAGCTAAAAAATAAATTCTGTTTCTATCCGTGTTTATTTTTCAGTCTAAAAGTCTTTACTGCTGTTTTTTAAAATGAGTCTCTTTTTGCCATCTAATGACCGAACACGAACACAGACTGTTTCTCAATACTAAACACTTTTAAATACTACTATTTTCATATAAATAATTTTTCTGAATAATATTTAATAAACAACAACAACAGCCATCATAAAAGTTGCTAGGCAATTCAGTCAAACGTACCAAGACAGCGCTCTGATACACAGCATTGAATTTACATAAACATGATGAGATTTTGCCAAAACTATTTGCTCTGGAACAAATAATAGTTTAATGAGACCAAAGACTACAAGTTAGATTTACCGAAAACGAATTATATCTCATGTTTAAGCACTATAGAGACATCAGAGCCAATGGTAAATTCCAGAAGATCTGGCTGAGGTGGGACTGCTCTTGGGCGGGTCCATGAGCGCTGAACAGTCGCTGGCGTCCGAGAGCTCACATATTCGATCTTTATTAACTGCATATTTGAACTACAAACAAGTACATTCTCACCTGAAAACCTCTTAGAACTACATTCCTTAACATAAAAACAGTATTATTTAGTGGATTTGGGCCTCTGCCATAACTCGCTGTAAGAAGTACTGCAAGTGGAGTGATACTATTACAAACAGTGACTCGGCTGTTGGAGTTCTGTTGGAATCTAATATTGCACTCTTATCAGCCAATCAGATTCAAGAACCAGAAAGAACTATTGTATAAATATATATTCAGGGACTAATTTCAGGACAGTATATTAAAAACAGCTGCACTGTAATTTTTTTTTTTTTTTTTCAAAATTGTAAATAAAACATTATTCAAGTATTTCTTACAAGAAAATTTTAATGGATAGTCCCAAAGATGACAAAGACTATTCCAAAGCATATAAAACAACACAGCTTATTACAGAAAACAACAAAAGACAATCCAAATAGAAAGCCAAGCTGTATAGGGTACAGGGTGCAGGGCATAAACAACACCAGACAACTTAAGGGTGAACAAAGAGAAACTTAAATACACAGAGGTGTGCTGATTATTGAATGTCCATGGTTACAGATGAGTGGCAGGAAAAGGAAGCAGGAAGGTGATGTGAAACAAATTAAAATTCTATATACATATATTTAACTTTTAACTTATCATGCTTAATTTAGTGTGTTACTTGCTGTTTCTGGGTGAAAATTGTTTTTCAGCATGTCTCACTTTGAAGACCTTATTTGTTGGCCACATACATCAATAAGGCTACCTCATTTCAGAAATGTAACCATAACATTCCAAAATAAGAAAGAAATTACAGTAATTTATGCACCACAAGGAATAACCATCAATTTTATAGTGCTTACTTTTCTGAAAAGAAACATCCATGATGACTATGTTGTTGACAAATACGATCTCCAGCGGGCACGCCTTCATAATGAGCATACTGCATACTATTCCAAACTCTAAATTCAGTCTGATTGATTCAGATGGCTGGCTATTGAACTGAATCTTTTGGAGTGGTTTCTCGCTCAGTAAAATTGTAACATTTTAGAACACAAAGAAATTTTAGAACACAGAGAAAAGAGTGTTGGATGAAGTGGATTTCAATCAACTGAAAACCAAATTTTAAATGTATGCCATTGTCATCAAAGGTTTTTATTAAGTCGGAATGTGCAGTTTTCAAATGATTCTGCTCGTACAAAAGATATTTTCCATCAAAGCTATTTTAAGTATTATGATCATCTTTGTAGCTCATGAGAACCTTGGTACATGACCTTGATATGTACTTTGTTTTTGTTTTGTTGTTGTTGTTGTTGTTGTTTTTTAAAAGGTAATTTAAAGGAAGGGTAGGTGATTTCGGAAAGGCTACCAATAACAAGCTGGCTTTGAAAGCAAGATCCCCACCCTCCCTGCAAATTCACTTTGCTGTAACGATGACGCTGAGGCGGCGTTAGAATCCATATGCGGAAGTTTATTGCAAACAACAGAGAACATACACGTGTAACCAGGCAGTGGGTCGGTAACCAGAAAGCAGTCCAATCTTTCAACAGTCCAGGGGTAATCCATTAAACGTAGTGAGAAACCAGGCAATAATGTCAAACCGTAATAGCAGTCCACACAGGCAAACAATCCAATAGGGAAATCCAAGAAAACGGTAGTCAGCAAACAGAGCAGAATCATACACGTGTAAACAAATCAGGATAATCAGAAAACACTCGGTAAGGCAGGTAAACTGGCAATACTTCGCGACGTGTGAGCACATGGTGAGTCCTTAAATACTGCCAAACAGGAAGTAGCAGTAGAAGCAGCAGAGGGAGCGCGCAGTCAGTATTCGGGAGATGGCTCCCTCTGCTGGCTTGGCATTACAGTACCCCTCCCTCTAGGAGCGACTCCTGGAGCTCGGCGAGGACGTCCCCGTGGTCGTGGTGCTGGACGATCGGGTCTGGCTCGGTGGAACTCCTCCGTGAGAGACGGATCCAGAATGTCGTTGGCGGCTACCCATGACCTCTCCTCAGGTCCATAGCCCTCCCAGTCCACCAAATATTGGAGCTGACCCCCTCTGCGCCGAGAGTCCAGCAACTCCTTCACCTGATATGCAGGCGAGCCGTCCACATCCAAGGGTGGCGGCGGTTCTGGGGCCATCTGGCCGGGGTCAGCCTCCGGGTGGACCGGTTTGAGGAGCGACACATGGAAGGAGGGAGAGATACGATAGTTAGGAGGAAGCTCAAGCTGGTATGTAACTTCATTAATTCTCTTAAGAATTTTAAATGGGCCTACATACCTTGGGCTGAGCTTCCTGCTGGGCAGCCGCAGCTTGATGTCCCTTGTAGAGAGCCAGACCCGCTGTCCAGGTTGGTAGGGAGGGTGTGGAAGGCGGCGTCTGTTGGCCTGGATCTCCTGATTCCTTACAGCCCGCTGGAGACGCACATGAGCACTGTCCCACACCCTCTCACTACGCTTAATCCAATCATCGACAGCCGGTACCGAAGAAGGTTCACCTGACCACGGGAACATGGGGGGCTGAAACCCCAGGACACACTGAAAGGGGGTGAGGCCTGTAGAAGAGTGGATGAGTGAGTTTTGGGCATATTTGGCCCAGGGAAGGAACTCTGACCATCTGTGCTGTTCTCTACTGCAGTATGAGCGCAGGTATCGACCGATCTCCTGATTTAATCTCTCTACTTGCCCATTACTTTGTGGATGGTAACCTGAGGTGAGGCTGACATTGATGTCGAGTTGCTTGCAGAAGGCCTTCCAGACTTGTGAAGTGAACTGAGTTCCTCTGTCACTTACGATATCCTCAGGTAGACCATACACACGGAAGACATGGTTGAAGAGGGCTAGGGCTGTTTCCATGGCTGTGGGTAAACCTTTTAGTGGAATGAGACGGCAGGATTTGGAGAAACGGTCAATGATTACCAGAATGGTTGTGAATTCTTGGGAGGGTGGCAGATTCGTGACGAAATCTATGGAAAGATGGGACCAGGGTCGTTGGGGAATGGGTAATGGTTGCAGTAGTCCTGAAGGTAGTTCCTTGGGGGTCTTAGACTGTGCACAGATCTGACAAGACTTGACGAAGGTAGAGGTGTCAGCGGTCATTGAAGGCCACCAGAATGAGTTTTTCACCAGATGTAGTGTGCGTGATATACCCGGGTGTCCTGCACTGAGAGATGTGTGGACCCATTGGAGAACTTGTTGACGCATGTCTTGAGGTACATAGTGCTTATTGGGTGGACATTGTGGCGGTGGAGGGTCCTGCTCGTGCCTTCGCTGAATCTCCTCCATGATGTCCCATGAGATGGGAGCCAGAATGACAGTGGGTGGAAGAATGGGTTCTGGTGGGAGAAGATCCATGTGAGGATCATGTTGCCGGGAGAGGGCGTCTGCCTTACTATTCTTTGTTCCAGGTCGATAAGTGACTGTAAAGTTGAAACGAGTGAAGAAGAGGGCCCAACGAGCCTGGCGTGGATTCAGCCTCTTAGCACCCTTGATATACTCAAGATTCTTGTGGTCGGTGATAACTTGAAACGGGTGTTTGGCGCCCTCAAGCCAGTGCCGCCACTCCTCAATAGCTGCTTTCATGGATAATAATTCCTTGTTACCCACGTCATAATTCTGTTCCGCACTGGTGTGTTTTCTGGAATAGAAGGCACAGGGGTGAAGTTTGCCTGGCTGACCGTGACGTTGAGACAGGATGGCTCCGATACCGCAGTCCGATGCATCCACCTCCACGACAAATGGCAATTCGGGATCGGGGTGTTTCAAGATAGGGGCGGAAGTGAAGCTTGCCTTGAGTGTGGAGAATGCTCGATCTGCGCCTTCGGTCCAACAGAGCTTCTTGGGTTTGTTCTTTAGCAGTGATGTTAGTGGAGCAGCAATGGTACTATAGTTACGGATGAATCGGCGATAAAAGTTGGCAAAGCCCAGGAATCTTTGTAACTCCTTGATAGTTGACGGCTGAGGCCACTCCGTGACTGCCTGGATCTTACTTGAATCCATCTTGACCCCCTGGTGGCTGACTTGATATCCGAGGAAGGATGTCTGGTGGACGTGAAACTCACACTTTTCTGCCTTGACATACAGTTGGTGGTCCAGCAGGCGAGATAGTACTGCACGTACATGGGAGATGTGTTCTGCTTCTGACTTGGAAAAGATCAAAATGTCGTCAATGTAGGCGATTACAAACTTGTTCATGAAGTTCTTAAGTATTTCGTTTATAAAGGACTGGAAGACAGCTGGGGCGTTGGCTAACCCATACGGCATCACCTGGTATTCGTAGTGCCCCCTGGTGGTGAGAAATGCAGTCTTCCACTCGTCCCCCTCCTTGATCCTGATGAGGTTGTATGCGCTTCGTAAGTCAAGTTTGGTGTAAATGGTGGCCTCCCGTAGTTGTTCTAGAGCCGGGGGAACTAGAGGCAGAGGGTAACGGAACTTTACTGTGACGTTGTTAAGTCCTCGATAATCAATACAAGGCCTTAACCCACCATCCTTCTTGCTTACGAAGAAAAACCCTGCTGCTGCAGGGGATGTTGACACACGGATGAAACCTGATTGAAGTGCCTCCTCAATGTAATCCTCCATAGCTTGGTCCTCCATCCGTGACAACGGGTAAACTTTACTCTTGGGTGGCATGGCGTTGGGCAGTAATTCAATTGCACAGTCCCAGGGACGGTGTTGAGGAAGCTGTGTGGCTTTTGTCTTGCTGAACACCTCAGATAAATCTTGATAGTGACTTGGAATGGTGATCTTTACCTGGGTGTCGGGACTCTCAATGCTTGTGGTGAGACATGGTTGTGGTTGAGCGAGGAGACAGTTTTCCATGCAGAATCGTGACCAATGAGTCAGTTCCCCCTGGAACCAGGAGATGTCAGGATCATGGATGGAGAGCCAGGGGAATCCGAGGATGACTTCGTACTTGGGTGAATCGACCACATACAAGGTGATACTCTCTTGATGGAGTAAGCCAATCTGTAGTGTTACGGTTCTGGTTTGATGGTGGATGCCGTGGTCGATGAGGGTGTCGTTGATGGCTTTGATTTGGATGGGTGGTATGCATGGTTGAGTGGGGATGTTATATTTCTTGACGATGTCTTTGTTAATAAGATTCAGTGCGGCCCCAGAGTCAATCATTGCTGTAAGATCAAGAGAGAGAGTATCAGTTCTTATGGTAACCGGCAATGTCAGAGATTTATACTGCAGCAACGAGAGATTTTTGATATTTACCCCTGATGAATTCTTGGACTTGAGTGAACATCCATTGCTACGGTGGCCTGGTCCACCGCAGTAAAAACACAGATGGTTTAGACGACGTCTAACCCGTTCCTCTTCAGTCAATCGTGAGGCGATGAGTTGCATGGGTTCGGACGGTGTTTGTTCCGTTGCTGGATCACAGATTGATGACATGTGCCGGTTGCTCTTGCTAGAGCGTTGCTTGGGTGACTGCCTCATGAGATTGTCGATCTTGATAGTGAGGTTGATGAGTTCAAAAAATGATGAATTCTCTCGCCGGCAGGCAAGCTCGGTTTGTAGATCGATGTTTAAACTGTTGTAGAAGATAGCTTTAAGAGAAACATCATTCCATCCACTCTGGGCTGCCAGAGTACGAAACTCGATCGCATACTCCACTGCTGTACGGTTACCCTGCTTAGCGTGAATGAGTTGCGTCGAAATATCCCTGCCCCCTGCGGGATATTCGAACACTTCTTGAATCTGTAGCAGAAAATACTCGACAGATTTCTTGAGTTGAGGGTCGGCGTCCCATACAGCTGAGGCCCAATCTAAAGCTCTTCCTGTGAGCAGAGTCATCAGAAACGCACATCTCTTCTCCTCTGATTCAAAACGGTTTTGTTGGTATTCAAAATACAGCTTTACTTGACGAACAAAACCTTTGCATTGCTCAGCCGTACCGTCAAACTTATTAGGAAGAGCGAAGCTTACCGTTGAAAGCATGGGAGGAGGCAGAGATCGTACGTAGTGCGTCAGGTGTTCGTTGACTGATTGTAGCTTCGCGAGTTGCTCCTGATAACTCTTTAATAATTCGCTTTGGTAAGTGAATGCTGCTTGCAAGTTGGAGACCTCGGCTGGATTCAAGGTAGGCGAAGTATTCTGTAACGATGACGCTGAGGCGGCGTTAGAATCCATATGCGGAAGTTTATTGCAAACAACAGAGAACATACACGTGTAACCAGGCAGTGGGTCGGTAACCAGAAAGCAGTCCAATCTTTCAACAGTCCAGGGGTAATCCGTTAAACGTAGTGAGAAACCAGGCAATAATGTCAAACCGTAATAGCAGTCCACACAGACAAACAATCCAATAGGGAAATCCAAGAAAACGGTAGTCAGCAAACAGAGCAGAATCATACACGTGTAAACAAATCAGGATAATCAGAAAACGCTCGGTAAGGCAGGTAAAGAGGGAGCGTGCAGTCAGTATTCGGGAGATGGCTCCCTCTGCTGGCTTGGCATTACATTTGCAAAGTCATGGCTCCACCAAAACACATGAACGCACACTCAGGGCAGGCAGACCAAAGCGTCTGCCGAGTAGAAGTCTGCTGCGGAGTTTGCACCAGTGCGGGCTCAGCAGAAGTGCGTATGGAGGGCGCATAACAGCCGCAAAGGGGGCACTCACTAGCACCCTTCTGAACGCTATAATGGCCCTGTCCCAAATGGCACCCTAAACCTTTGCGGTCTTCCTCTGAGTCCGCACTTTCGTGACGTAATGCCGCTTTGATTATCTGGTGCATAACGGCCGCATGAGCACCCTTCTGAACACTAAATGACAAATGGGACACCATTTCGGACACTTAACGGACACGTGCACACGGCAGCCACTGTAAGTCCTTAAGATCGCAAGTGCACATGAAGTGTTCTATGTGGAACAGGGCCAATGACGGATGGAACACCCTACAGTCTCGTGGACTTAATGGACACATGCACACGGTGGCCATTGTAAGTCCGTAAGACCGCTAATGTACAAGTAGTGTTCCATTTGGGAGAGGGTCATTAACACTTGGTCAGGACCCTTTGGCGTCACTTTTTGATGGTCAAGGTACACCTTTAGAGTCACTTTTGGACATGCAGTGTCTTCCATTTATTTCAGTTGTTTGCCTTCACTGGAGCACGTAACCCCACCCCTACTCACTTCTAAACAATATAATACACATAACAGGCAAATGTAAGTACAGCCACAGGTATTTATTGCAGAAACTGACCATAAACAAGCAGTACAAAAGCATTACAAACAAGTTGTGTTGCAATCCGTGTCTTCTGAAGCCAAAAGCGAAAAAGAGAGTAAAACATACGGTATAATTGCTGAAAATGATCCCGCTCCGTTAACGCGCTTACATCTCATTCAAAAAATACTCCCGAACATTAGCATGATGCAGTCGATCACGAGACACACAGCAGCCAATGGCATTTCACAACCAAGACGTAATGCTTGCTTGGCTGAATTTTTTTAATTTACTGAGCTTTATGGGGGACTGAGATGGCGATCACGTCTATTCCTCTGTCATATTAATAGTTTTGCCTAGGAAGACTCAGAATATTGATAATTTTAATAAATTATGCAATATATTAAGCTGTATCTGCCTGTCATATCTTGTGTTTTATTGACAAATGGTAGTTAGGGCAGGATTTGGGTTACGTGCTTGTAAATGTGTAAATAATGTAATGTAAATAAAACTGTTGTTACTGTTTACATTAAAAAAAATCACACCCCAACATATATGCAATAATGGCAATATAATTACCTAATATATAATTTAATCATGATGATAAAATTCCCAGTGCCTTTTTCGTCAGCATTTCTTTGCTGTAGTGGTCATCTGCTCTCCTGTGAGGATCTCCGGTCCCATATGCTGTGCTGTGCTGGTCTTATTCCATTAAGGTCTTATTTCTTATTTAAGCACTGAAGGACCCTGCATGTCAAAAAAATGAGTTAAATGAGTTGGGAGTGAGAATGTGTTGACCAAACATTTTGATTAGACAAACATTTTTTTGGTTCTACGTCTTGCACAGATGATATAAATACATATAAATACATTTAGAAAACTTGATGATTGCTATCGGGATGTTAAGAGACTTTCAATCAGCATAACAAAAAATGTTTTTAAATCAAATCACCAAAATTTTAAAACTTATAATTTTTTTTTAATATTACTATTATTACTATTATTATTATAGCTTTCATAGCATAGCTTTCAGTCCACTTTCAGTGATCAATTTTCAGTGACTTAGCTACCTTCAGTTGAAAATTAATTTAATATAGAATCCATACAGTGACACTATGGCTACACACAGAAAGAACTTTGTTATTCCAACTCCAAGTCTCATACATATAGTATCTACATACAGTCTCTGCTGCATTTAAATATAATAGTATTTGCTCCAGCAGGACTGGCAGACCCTGAAATGCTGTATCCCTGTGCAAAGCTGCTGACAACACAGGTATGATTATTCGGATGTGTTCCACTCACTTTTTGAGGCAGCCACCCTGTAAATACAAAATGAGATCCATATAATCTCCCTAAGAGGCCATTTTCCCCTTGCACAGGGCTCATCATTGTTTTATGCTCTCTACCACTGTGGTAAGCGAAAATTTAATTGACTGTCACAGAGGGCTAAGGGCAGGGGGAGCAAAGAATTACCTGAAATTTCTATTTCATCCTTCCTCAAATAACCTCAGATGGTTTAAACACCTTGTGCTTAGAGTGCATTCAATGGGTCATTAAGAGCTTTGAGGATGTATACAATTGTTTAAAGCTATTTTTGTTTTAGAATGCATTATTAAAGGTAAAAAATCTATATAAAATAAAAAATAGTAATGCCACATGTGCACTTTTTGTTAGGATTCAGACGGTTAGTATTTTATTATAGATTAAATTTTACTTTTATTTTTATATTATATAGATTACAATATACATATAAAAAATGTATCACAAGCTTTAGTGTTTTGTTAACCCAACTCTGATTTATTGTGCAAAAGAGTCAAATCATCTGAATGTCACTGCATAATTCACACACTGATAATGCCCCTATACTTGAATAGAAGGGAAATAGAACCTGCAGATGGAGCTTCTAACGGCCACATGAAATTGTATACACCTTGACTTGTGAAAAACATCATTTTGGTGGTGTCCATAATGTTTAAACATCAGGAATTCAGAAGGCATTTGTAACAAAAGGGGGAATGAAATATTAATAGATGACCTTCCTCTCTCAAATGCATGGTGGCATCTATGTCAGAGGGTGACATATTCCTAAGAGGGGTGTTGACATTCACTGTCTTCTTAGAGAACAGCTCTTCTTATGCAAACTGACTGCCCTCATCACCTTGAATAACCACTGTTTGTATATGACTATTTTTTTTACCCATTGGGTTTTCTTGTTATTGTCACGAATCTGGTCGGTGTCCCGTTGTCCGCTCACCACCAGATGTCACTCTCACCTCACCTACACACTCTGACTGTTGCACCACACTCCGGACTGCATCTCCCATCCTCCACCGCACTGATTGCGTCAGCCCCCGTGACCAATCAGGCGTTCTATAAAAGCCCCGGTCCTTCCCAGTGCACTTCACGGATTGTTGAATTGTTGTATTGTTAGCGTTTGCCTAGTTTCTTGTTCCTAGTTCCTAGTTTTTGTTCTCCCGCCTGGTTATCTCGTTATCGTCTGTCTAGCTGCCTGCCTTTTCGAACTATCGATCGTCTTCCTGGACTATTCTCTCGTCTCGCCTCCTACATTCCTGTTTACTGTTGTTTGACCCTGCCTGCACAACCATGTATCTGTCTCGTCCATGTAATAAAAGCTTGCAAGTGGATCCGCTCGCCTCACGTCTCTCACTCCGCGTAACAGTTATTATTATTATTATTATTATTATTATTATGTTAGAATAATTAATGGGAAACTAAGTTAGTTATGCCATCTTCCAAGGTTTGGGTAAAAATCTAGAATTTATGTTCAAGAGTTGGCCACGTCCACAGGATTTTAATTTGAAATTGAATAAAAAAAATAAAAAAAAAACGGTAATTATTTATATAATTAATTTTGGCCTATTATGCCTATTTATTTCCTAATATTAGTCACGATCCCAATCTCCAGTCACTAAGCCTATCACCACAACACTACATTTCCCATAGTCCTCTCTGGTCATCACCTGCACACTCAATACACCTGCCATTACCCTCATCTACAGCTCTACTTAAACCATCACTGGTCACACACAAATTGTCTGGTCTTGTTGTTGTTTAACTAAGGACTATTGTCTTATGCTTACTGTTCTGCCAGTTATCCTCCAGTCTTCAGTGTCCATCAGTTCCCTGCTACTTAAGCCATATTAGCCGGTACCTACAAAATAAGGACTGTTAATCCATCAGCTAAGTCAACATGGCAACAAACAAGGGAACAGAGCAGCAGGGAAATGAGGTGAACAAAGCAATAATAAAGGGGCAGGCAGGGATTGTGACATAGTCCCTGTCCTAAGGGGTAGATTCCAGATGCTCCAAAACAAGAAATACAAAAGAAAAAAGAAATTGCGAAAGAAATCAGGCAGCCAGGGTGCGACTGAAGACCAGAGCGAAGCTGGAGACCAGAGGGGAGCTGACAGATCAAGTTGTCAGGGTGGAGCAGGAGACCAGAGAGAAGCTGGAGACCAGCAGGGCAGGTAGCTAGGATGGAGCCGGTGGCAAGCGGGATCGAAGATCCCCACAAAAGAGCATAAGTCCACCACAGCAGAGCAGACAGGACCAGAGATCCCCACAGCAGAGCAGAAGACCACCACAGCACAGCATATGGGACTGGAGATCCCCACAGGAGAGCAGATGACCACCACAGCAGACCAGACAGGACCAGAGATCCTCACAGTAAGCAGAGAGCCACCATAGCAGAACAGGTGGAGCTGCACATCTCCATGGCTAAGCAGACGGAGATCAGGCAGATCAGGCAGAACTATAATAGAGAGTGGTTAACAACAGCCTCTTTGGCTACAAGCAAACTGACAGAGAAACTTAAGAAAACTCAAAGTTTTGTGGCAAGTAGCCGTGTAATAAGCAGGATATTGTACATCCAGCCGGTTGTCATCGCAAAAAAAAAAAAAAAAGCCCTTTAGTCTTATACGACAAGCTGATGTCACGCCGTCACCAGTTCCCAGCACGCAATCAACATGAGCACCCTCACCTGAGTACTGATGCAACACACCTGTGGACACTGATTACTCACCCTTCATATACTCACCTCTGGAAATCACTCGTCGGCTGGTCTCGAGGTTACTACCTGGATGTTTCCTCAGCTCCCGTTCTGGCTACCTGCTCGCTGTCATCGAGGGATTATGTCTGCTCTCTGCACTCTATCAAAGGGAAGTGATCTTTGTGAACTGCTTTTAATCTGGTGGACGTTCAGAGTTACTCACGGAGGGAACTTACCTCCGGGACATTGTCAGTGACTGCTGTACTGGAATTACACTCTCACAGCTTCCTTCACAAACTCCTTTTTGTGCAGCATGGCTGCCTTTACATTCCAGTGTTAGATGTGCACCTGCTTTTGTTTACGTTTGCTGTTTCATCAGTCTGTCGAATAAATACTCTGTTGGAACGATATTCACTCTCTCTCTCTCTCTCTCTCCTTCCTCCGAGTGTGACAGCTGGATAAGTCTGTCTGGCTCTGCAATAACAACCAGCTAGATGTACATTATTCCTTACAAAAATCATGAGAGATTTTTAGTATATGTCAGCATGATGTCAGAGCAAGTCGGACCATTTAAACACATTTCTAAAGCCCTTTCACACTGCATGTTGATTCCGGAAAATTTACAGAAAAATTCCAGATAGCCTTCTGTTTGAACGCAAACACGTTCTGGGATTGATCCCAGGTTGGGGACCTAGTAAGATAGCCGAGATCATTCCCGGAATAAGCACTGTGTGAACAAAAGCCAGAAACAATTCCTTAAAGGGGTCATCGGATGCTAAGTTCACTTTTTCATGTTGTTTGAACCTTAATGTGTGTTGGCAGTGTATGTACAAATCTACCCTATAATGATGAAAATCCATGCAGTGGTTTTTAATTAATCTGTAAAAATAATATCCCCTTTTTCAAATCGAGCCGTTCTCAGATGCCTGTCGGTGTGCCATCACACCGACAGAGGCCGCTCCCAGAATAGTTGATTGACATGAGCTCTTACCTTAGACCAGCTGTCACAGTCCAGTAACTTTTCTTGTTTTGATGCCAGAGCAGGGATGTAAGTTAGACAAGAATATCTCCGATTGAGCGATTGAGGTGTTGTGTTGCTGGATGTAATAATGAACATAGTGGTCATCATTTACTCCTGACATCTGAGCTGCTGAAGATGCAGTAGATTACGTTTGTTTGTGAAGGGAATGCGCCTCCCGATCTACATATATCCGTCTATGTTCGCGCGAATCATTCATGATCCAGCTTCACTTACAGCAGAAGTGAGTGTTTTTTATGAATCTTTGCGATCGCCTTTCTTTATAACGTGGTAGTTAGGAAGTTTAGCGGCTAAATGCGGCTAATGTAAACAAGACCGTCTTTCCACAGAGAGAAGACAGGGGTGGGGTGAGCAGAGCTCATTTGCATTAAAGGAACAACCCCTTAAAATGAGATGATTTTTGCAGAGCTGATTTTGGCAAGGTAAAAAGGGTGTTGTTTTACAAAACAATTGAGAATTTTTAATCAAAGTATATTAGAGACTTTTCATTAAGACCCTAAAGAATCATATCAACTTGTGGAAAATGGGCATCCGATGACCCCTTTAAAAGGCTGTGTGGACTCTTTTACTGGATGTTTTGAAGGCAGATCAATGTTCATGACAAAAAAATATGTGTAAACAGCAAAGAGATCAGGAAGCTTCTCACTATCCGCGCTGAAGCAGAGATCGTTCTCCAGTTTAACAGTACGCATTGCATTACACGTCATATCCAAATGTCACATGTCTTTACGGGATCGTTACGGGTTGTGTGTGAATGCACGCTCAGATTCCAGAAAATCATTAGCAGTGTGAATGAACCAAAAAAAATTACTTTACTGGCTTTACTGACATGCATATCATAGTGCATTTCTGTGAAGATTTTGCTAATATCAAACAAGCCCAATACTCACCATTTTGTCAAATTTAATGCTAATCCAAAATACTGAACACTGAAATGTCAATCTCAACAAAAATAATGGTTTGGATGAAAACTAAACATTATATCAATATTACCTTCTCTAATCTATGTTTAGTAGGCTACTGTGGCCAAAAACAATTAACATATATCCAAAGATTTATTAGCAATACGTACTGGAATATTAAATATATTATTAGTTGCATTCATTTTTATTCTGCCTCCTTAGCTCTGCATAGTCAATTCAGATTCAATTCACTAAAACACTATTACTATTATTGTCACATATGAGTGACATTCTACAGAAATGTTGTCATGCCATCAGTTCAAGTCACGGACAGGCTGTGTGGTACAGTGGTACAGACTGCATGTAAATTAACAACAAGCCCACATAGAGACATCACTCGCTGACACAGAGAAAATGACAGCTGCATCCCGATAAAATACACCAAGGTACATTTTGCCCTTGCCTGCTCAGCGACGCGGAAGCTGACTCTGAATTGCTCAGAAGGTAACGGGTGATTTCATAATTCCATGTATGAGAGGCACTTGTTCTTCCATCATGACAATGTCTGGTCTTTTAATTATGTTGTGCTATCCTGAACCTTTCCTGGAGACAATTTTTTTAACTCTCTTTATTTAAAAAATATTATTAATAATAATAATTGGGTTAGGTATACATTAGGTTGTTTTCTTTCCCCTTTACCTTGAGGTTGCCCATTATCTTTAAATTCTGCCAGTAGTGACACTGGTAGGACACTGTATTTCAAGTGAAAGAGAATATAGGGTATAGGCTCAAGGACGCATAGAGCTTGTGATTTCAATCCTATTCCCATTAATAATACACAACCCTCCAAAGACACCTACTCAAGACATTACACATTACTCAAGAGACACCGGAATAAGATTTAAATTGAAAGAGACAGGCACATTCACTGAGTTGTTGTTGTTGTTGTTGTTGTTGTTTTATCTTGGTTGTCCTTCACTTAATTTCTCTATCAATATTCACAAGACATTTTTCCTCATATCAAGTTGTGATCTGTGAAGTCATCCAGTTTAGTCACGAACATACAGACTCACACAGATCCTTGCTGTGGCAATGGAAAAAGGAAACCCTCACATAGCAAACACCAACAGTTCAGGACATGTCAGCAAAAAGTTGTGTGTGTTTGTGATCAGTGTTAATTACTTTGCTTATTTGACCTGTCTGTATAGTTTTGAACCTGCAGAAATGAACCTGCCCTCCTACTGTTTACACTGTCAATACATCACAAAGTAAACATTCATTTAAAGATACACATGGGGGATATAGTTTATGTTGGCAGGATGAAAGTGTATGAAGGAAAAGTAAAAGGAATAGTAAAATGAAAATTCTTTCATTACTTACTCACCTTCATGCTGTTATAAAAAAGATTTTTTTCCTGCAGAGCACAAAATAAGATATTTCAACTGTTTTTGATAGTATAGTAAAAATCATTGGGATGTTTCAAGCTCCAAAATGGACATAAAGCAGCATAAAATTATGGCACCCCACTGAGTGTCATTGTAAGACTAAAACAGAGACATTCTTCAAATATCATATTTTGTGTTATACAGAAAAAAGAAATAAAGGATTAGAATTAAAAAAAAAAAAAAATCTGGGTACTGATTTATTTTACGATGTGCAGGCAATGCAAAAATGACTGCAATTCATCAGAGACTAGTTTATTATTTATTTCTAGCTATATGTTACCCAAGCTCCATATTATTTCTATAGAAGCAGGGTTTCATTTTGCATATGTAATGAAATTAGGTGACTGACAGCCGGATTTACCTATCAGCGACTAGTATCTTCAATATAAGAGCTGATTGGTTGTTGCCCGTGATGCGTCACGTCCGACTTTCCCCTTTGCGCCCGTGTTTACGGTGGTAACAGGTAAGCGCGCTGTGCTGTAACAGGCGGTTATTTTAAAATTGGTTGGTCGTTTAAAGCGTTTGTTTCATAAATTGTAGTGTCGTTTTGTCCTGGTGTCGGTGTGTTGTCGGCACTGCTTAGTGGATTTAGTGACTGTTTGCCTCTCAGGTATGTGTATGTGCGTCTGTATAAGCTGTTGTATTGTGCTACTGTCGATGTGCTGTTAACACTGTTGCATGCTGCATAGGTACGATTTCCTGTATCCCATTGTGCCATTGGTGGGCGTGATTAATAGACCTGTGCCTGTACATTTTCTATTTGGCATGATACCTTGATGGATTCTCCCTCTCGTTCTCTCTCATTTTGTATCGTATTTACTGCGTTTATTGCTGTCTTCCGCTTTGCGCTGCTAACGTTCTGCTCACCATCCTACGGCTTTGCTGCGTATACTGTCGTGCAGACGCCATCATCATCGTTGTTGAAAGGGGACTGTTCGTCGGGTTCTTACTGTGTTTCGTGCCCTGTTTTCTGTTTGTGTAGCAGCATGGAGAATATGACGATCTCATTTTATTGAGCGAAAATAACTGCTCTGTTTCGTCCCTCTTTCTTTTTGACTAATTTTTCTTTTTTCCTTATCTTTTGTCTTTAATTTTGTGGGAGTAAAGTTTGTTTTGCTTTGTTTAATTTTTCTTTTTGGTTATTGTACATTATATATATATATATATATATATATATATATATACAAATATATTGTTGTGTTTGCTGGTTTATTTGTATGTTATTTTTCTTTCATTAATGCAACTTGATTTGTATGCTGTTTACATCTGACTCCAAGTTGCTTTGTAATTTTGTTTGAATTTATTTGATTCTTCTAACATTTTTTTTTCAGTTTTATGTGGTACTGATACCCACTCTTGTTTGGAGTTGCTTTATCAGTTAATTGATGTTTATGTTGTATTTTGCTTTAAGCTCATTGTGGTTATTTGTTTGTTATAGTTTGTTCATTTGTTTTTGGTTTGTTGCAGGGGCTGGGGTCCCACGGGTGAACGGATCGTCCTCCTTGTGGTGGTGGTTCTTATTTGTTGTGTGCTGTGTACCACTTTGAGTGTGTGGTGGTGTGATCTGAGTGCACCTTGGAGTGTGTGTGCGTGTGAAGGTGTCCCCTTGTGGAACCGGACTCCATTTTGTTTCTTGCCGTTGGGAGCCTCAGCCCTGCTGGTATTAATTTCATTTCGTTTTCATATTTAAAGTTGATTTTGTGTCATTACCTACATTCATTTTTTTGTAATTTCATTTTCTTCCATTTAAAGTAGGATCTCCTGTTGTTCCTTCGACATTTTAGTGTCTATTTTAAAACATTTTTGTATTAATAAACATTTGTATTTTTATATTATACCCACGTCTCCTGTTTACTTATATGAGGGAACTGAACCTGTGTGCTTAATTACTCCATTTTGGGTTTTGAGTATTGTTCCCTAGAGCTAATTTCTAGGGTGGCGTAGTCGGATTTCCTTACTGGTAAAAGGTTGGTTTTCACAATTGTACCGCTCCGTCACACATAGGATGTAGGTTATTCTGTTTGCTAAATGACAGACTTATAGTTTAACTGCAAATGTGTTTCTTGTCAACTTATCCTTCGGTAATGTTTTATATATGACAGAACTAGCAAATACTTTGTTCTATGTATGAAACCAATTAGCATATTGTTTGCATAAGTATTGGTAATCAAGCCCACAAATGCTTGATTAGGATGGAGTAGTGCTTAGCTACTCATGTGAAGAGAATCTGTGCAATCACAGAAAAATATAATTTAGGACATGAGGACTTGAGAACCTGGGGAGGAAGCCAGGTTTAAATTGTAGAAGCAGACAAATGTGTGTGGAGAGGACCAGCCTGCCGTGTCATAGATCTCTGGCAGTGAAGCACCCAGAGAGAAGGCCTTGGAGGCCGCCATACTTCGAGTTAAGTTCACATTGATCCCTATAGGTGATGGGTGGTCAGAGGCCTCGTAGGCCAAGTGTGATGGTCTCAACCACCCACCTGCTCAGCGACTGCTTAGTGGCTGGGGAACCTTTCTTGGGCACAGCAAAACAGACAAACAGCTGATCTGAGCTATGTCACAGGGCAGCTCTGTGGATGTACCCATCTAGTGCTCTTATGGGCACAGTAAGTTCATCCTGGTTGGGGTCCCAAAAGGGAGGAGGACAGAAGGCCTGCAGCACCATGGGCTTTGGCACAGCAGGGGACATACCCAGGTCTAGGATCGAGGAAGGCTCTGACTATGCCAGGGGCAAATTCCAGGCATAAAGGTGAGACTGAGAGTGCCTGAAAGTCTCATATCCTCTTAAGTTTGTTCATATGAGTGAGGACGATGAATGCGGATATCGTCTGCTGCTAAGACTGTGCTAATATCAGCCAGTCGTCAAAGTAATTCAGTATGCCGATGCCCTGGAGTCACAGAGGAGCCAAGGTAGCATCCACACAGTTGGTGAAAGAGTGGGGTGAGAGTGATAGGCCGAAGAAAAGAACCCTATATTGGTATGCCTTGCTCCTGAAAGCAAACCTCAGGAACTTCCTGTGTTAAGCAAGGATGGATACGTGGAAGTATGGGTCCTTGACATCTAACGTGACAAACCAGTTGTCGGACCTGATTTGAGAAACAATCTGTTTGATAGTGAGCATCTTGAACCAAAGCTTTTGATAGCGTGGTTTAGTAGACAGACATCTATGATCGGACACAACTCCCCATTTTTCCTTAGCACGATGAGGTATCGGCAGTAGAACCCCGGACTCTCTTGAAAGAGTAGGAACATGTTCTACGGCCTTCTTTCTCAAGAGAGTGTCTGCTTCTTGTTCCATTACTAGAGCCTGCTCTGGGGCTATTGAGGCTGGCCTCTGGTGTAGCTAAAGGAGTCACTTTGGTGCCCTGAAGCGGAGGATTGGAAGGGAACAACAGACCTGACAGCTCTAGGACCCTCACTTGAGGGGACCAGAGGTGACAGGGTTAACAGGGTGGCCCCCTGAGGACACTGAGGGGGGTTGGGCACCATATAATGTGTTGTGTACCTGCCTTCCCCAGAAGGGTTTGTCCTCAAAAGTCTGGCACTCGCAGCATCAGGTCTTCTTACTCCTCCTTACTTCGAAAGAAGTCCTCCAACTCACAGGCTGAATCCCCATAGCATCAGCAACTGACACATAGTCTCATTCCCTACTTGATGTTTTACGGCTAGTCCATTTGTGTTAGCTTTGAGTTAATTTATCTGCTAGTTTAATCATGACAATTCACTAAATAATTTTTAACAGACATATGCTTTTAATATATACAACATTATCTTTCTGGAAATACAGACCAAAAAATGTATTTTTTCATTTTGTACAAGGGCACATGCAAAAATTGTATAGTAAACTGCTCTCTGGAATAAGAATGTCCACTGCCCCAAATTGTAATCCCACCTGCCTTAACTAGCAAACGCAGTAGCAAATAAAAGTTTTGTAAGTGTGTCTTCAGTTCTTCACTTTATTTACTTTGCCAGCTATCAAATTGTCTACAGTCAAAGCTGTCAAGATTACATCACAGTGCAGCAAATAGGCTGGGATGTAAACTAAAATATTTTTGGCTTCCTGCTTCAGGAGGAAATACATCACAGGTAAGGAAACTCTCCTTAATCTATGTGCAGCTCCAGAGTCGGCTGATCCATTTTCAGGTTCTTTGTCACATGTGGTGGAAGTAGATTAGTAATAGTGATCTGTCTTTCTCCCTGTGCTGTGCCACATCCATTGGCCCATGATGAAAGCCCTCAGGGGACAGAGGGGCTGGTTTAAATCCAGGTGGGCAGCAGTTTAATAACAGCCATATTATTCCCTACCTGGAGTTATCTATCCCTATCCAGCTTAGCTACTTACCATACAATCTGTTATCCTCCTCTGCTCTTATTCTTACTTTGCTCTGAGCATGATTATCCTCTCTCATTTCCCTTCTTTATTTGTTCTCCAAAACACAGTTCTCTCGGCTACAAAAGTAATTAAATAAAGAAATTAAAAATTTAAAGTTTTTGTTTGGTGTTTTTTTTTCGTTTTTTCCAAAAGTGACAGGTCCATTGAGGCTTAGCATTCCCGTAGCCAGGGGGGGTTCGGGAGGTTCAACTGACCCACCCCAAACTGCCAAACAAAGGTCCAGAATTTAAGTATGTGTTTTTTTTTTTTTTTTTTTTTTTTTTTTTTTTTTTTTTTTTTTTTTTTTTTAAATAAACAAGTGTTCTTTTAAATAACAACAACATTTAAAGCCATAAAAAAAAAGAGTATGAAATACCTTATTTAGTATAAGAAAAGTCTTAATTATATTCAGTTCAAACAGCAGCGGAATGCAAGTTAGAGCAGATGAGTTTTACTCGCGAGTACTAAACAGCGCTGTGAGATCCAGAAGGAAGCGCTTAAATTCAGTGAAGAACACAATGACTCGGCGATTTAAACTAATGAAACAGCGCAGGAGAAACACTGTGCGCAATGATACAGTCAGAATCATTTACCATGGATTCATTTTACTGTAACACTAACTGCACAATGGTATTGCGGCAGAAATCTGGGATATAGCGAATTGTATTATATTATTAATGTGGACAAGTAATAAATGCAATATAATTACATTAATTACACAGCATTTGTGTATTTATCTTAGGTGGATTTACCTAAACCATGTAGTTAATTTTATATCATAGTATTTGTCACGGGCGTCGTGTGTGGGAATGAGGAATAGGAACGAGGAGATCCGGAACATAGGCTTTTATTTAAATAATCCACACTAAGAACAGGAACAGCAGGGAATCCACACGTAAACATAACGCACAAGACTTTAGCCGAACAAGGAGTGACAATACAAGAACCGACCAACACACGGGGAACAGAACCAAATTTAAATACACAGACTAATCAGACGTGTGATAGATTAGACAATGACATCATAATTGGAAACGGAACAGGAAAGACCAAATAAGGGCATACACAATGGGAAACTACAAAAACAGTCCACAGGGGTGTGACATTACCCTCCCCTCCCATAAGGCACGATTCGATGTACTTTGTCATCATCATTGTTACCTTCATGGTTCGACAGGTGGAAGTCAAATAAGAAATGATTGCAGAACATTTCTGATAAATGACAACAAAAAGGCTGTTTCATCTTGAGTACATGGATAACTTTGTAACTGCCATGCAATACTTGGAAAGAAAAGCAAAACACTAGAGTGTTAAAACACAGATATTAACAAATCGTGAAAAGTTTTTTTTTTTCCCCTTTTTATTTGATTTGTTTTACGCTGTCCAATAATAGTGGACAAAATTAGATTTATGTGTCTTGGCAAGACACAAATGTTAATTCAGAAAGGATTTTCCTCCTCGCCTTGTCCTGTATGATTCACCACCAGCAGTAAGCACATTAGTGACCAGAAGGGAAGCGCTGATCTGTTTATATGAATAGAGGAGACCTGAAGTATAGAGAGAGTAGAAGAAAAAAAGTATGCAAATGAGAAGGAAAGAGACCGAAAGATTTAGCACACCGTAAGTGGTCTATTTTACAGGCGTAATACTTTAAAAGAGCACATATGTGAGGGTGGGTGTGTGGGGAGAAAGAACTAAACAAAGAAGCTTTAGGTGAAGTAACTAACACTATCGACTTTAACAGCACATTGATGTTAGATGGAGTGGAAGTGGTACATTTTTTATGTCTTCCACAATGAAAAGTCCCAGGAGACTTTATTGGTAGAACTGATTTATTCAAGAGTGGTTTATTCCTGGTTTGTTGGAACTACCTCATCTTCTTGACTGTTGTGTGATCCAGTAATCAAATTTATGTCCCCATGCTGAAGAATCGATTTCCAATGTAAAAGAGGAGTTAAAGAAACCCTCCCAGCATGTAACATTCAACACTTTTGTACTGTAAATATTCTACCACCAGTCAATGATGAGTGACCTCACTGCTTTCAGAATTTCATTTTATTTATTATTTTTATTAAATATTTTCAGCTGCTTCTCATTTTCTTGACGTTCCCTTTGACATAGAGGAATTTCTTAGTTCACTTATATCAAAGGAATGTTTATTTACAAAATAAAATGTTAAAAAAGATTTCATTCTCAGTTTTACTTATATAAAAACAAATGCTTAAATTTAGTATTATTATCATTTTTCAATTCTTGCAAGGATTTTGCATTCTTATTTTTAATAATTATTATTATCATTACCAAATTTAATTCCAACTATCAGATTTAAAATTTGAATGAAAAGTTTTGTTTTGCTTTCTATGGATGTTTGTTTCAGTCCCTATGTGTACTGTATATATAACATGATTAACTGCTGCAACATCCTTAAAAAATACTTTCCACAGTGTCCCTTTCCTACAATGGCGTCAAGGTAAAAAAAAAAAAAAAATAATAATAATAAATAAAGTTGTACTGAGACGTAATATTTCAAGAATAAAGTCGAAATTATAAGAATAAGTTGAAATATTATGAATAAAGTGGAAATATTTCAAGAATAATGTCAAAATATTTTGAGAATAAAGTTGAATGTTTCGAGAATAAAGTCAAAATTACGAGAAAAAAAGTTTATATTTTAAGAAAAAAGTCAAAATGGTATTAAGCCACTTAAAACAGTATGCTTGGAAATAATATTTAGTGTCTTTGATTGCATTTGTTATTTGTACTGGCCCCCCAGTAGCAATAAGCTTTGTGCTTTTGGTGCTTTTAATATAAAACAAAGTCTCAGCTTTCAAAATCAGTTTTACTGCGAAATAAAAACTATGTGTCTTACAATAATGTATTTTAAAGCTCTTTAATATGGCATGACAGATCACTGTATTCATGTGAATCAATTAGGGGTGTGCAATATGACGATTTTTTTATCGTGGACGATAAAAATCGCCTCCGTCTCAATACACTGTACAACGCCACATACATTCACATCAGTGTTAACGCAGAAGTACACCTGAAACGTGTGCACATTAAAATCCTGTCAAATAGCGCCTAATTACTGAACTAGGTTTTATATCGCGTCTGATTATGCTAATATTGTCAAAACACACAAGGTTTACATATAAAAGCAGTTCCCCTTCAGTCGTTTCACTACGACGTTACATATGGGAACTCGCCTGAGTGACCAATCACCTCTGAGCTTTACAGAAAAGGCCAATGAAATTGGCAAGTGGAGTTTGCGTGCAACGCCACTCCCCCGTACAAACGGGTATATAAGATGGCGGCGCGCATCCACTCATTCAGATTTTCGCTTCAGAGCCTCACCGCCTGCGAGCTATTTCACAAGAAATTGAACAAAACAGAAGCAAGCCTCTCCGACACCTGCAACGAGCCGTGTCAGATCCTGCGAGCCGGCCGCCTAAAGAGAAAAGATCGGAACGAGCCGGCTTCTCGCATTCCAGCGAGTCTGAGCGCACGGTGGTGCCGCGTCCTCCCTGGGCGAACCGGGATCTAAGAGAGCAATTTCCTTACGGTCGTCGAGAGCTTTCCGACCGTGCGTTTCTGGGTGCGGTAGTTTCCTCACCTCCGTTGACGGTCATGATCGCTGTCTCACGTGCCTGGGCCGAGCGCACGTAGAGGCAGCGTTTGTGGATGGTTCGTGCGTTCATTGCGAGCGCATGTCCATGGCCACGTTGAGGTCCCGCCTCTCGTTCGCGAGACGGCTCCCCTCGTCGTCTTCCCGAGGTAGTTCGGCGAGCCGTAAAGGCTTTACGGCTGCTTCGGCGAGGCGCTTGGGGGACCTCCAGGTGACGGTGCAGAATGTCCCGCCGGCTGATACCCCGCGGGCTTCCGCTCCACCGCGTGGTCCCGTGGTGATGCCCAAACAGACCGCTCCCCCGTCTAAAAGCGGGCCCAGCGTCTCTTTTGGTGCTCCCCCGGAGGAAGAGATGTCTATCTCAGCATCAGAGGGTGAACGGTCGGCAGATGAGGCGGGCACTTCGGCGGAGCAGCGCCCCTCTGCGGTCGCTGCTCCGTCTGAGGCGGACGCCGAACTGTCGGCCATGCTCCTCCGGGCCGCCAAGGGGATCGGGCTGGAGGTCCCGAAGGTGCCTCCTCCCGATCCTTCGAGGCTGGATGATTGGTTTCTGGGGACGAGGTCTGCGGCGCCGCCGCGCTCGCCCCCAGTCCCTTTCTTCCCGGAGGTGCACGATGAGCTGGTTAAGGCGTGGCGGGCCCCTCATTCGGCTCGTTCACGCCTTACCTCCTCAGCCCTCGCTACCCTTGATGGCGGGGCGGCCAGGGGGTACGAGGGGGTCCCTCAGGTTGAGCGTGCGGTTGCGGTGCATTTATGCCCGCAAGACGCCGCCACCTGGCGGGGCTCTCCGCGCCTCCCGTCCAAAGCCTGTAGGCTTTCGTCGGCTCTGACCGGCAAAGCCTACAGTGCTGCGGCCCAGGCCGCCACCGCCCTGCACGCCATGGCCACCCTGCAGGTCTATCAGGCCAAGGCGTTAAAAGAACTGCACAAGGGTAGTCCTGACCAAGCGGTTTTGCAGGAGCTGCGTGCGGCGACCGACTTCGCCCTCCGGGCGACTAAAGTCACGGCGCGGTCCCTTGGTCAGGTGATGTCCACACTCGTGGTCCAGGAACGCCACCTCTGGCTGAACCTGGCGCAGATGGCAGATGTCGACAAAGCACGCTTTCTCGACGCTCCCGTCTCCCAGGCCGGCCTCTTCGGCGACACTGTCGAGGACTTTGCCCAGCAGTTCTCGGCAGTCCAGAAGCAGACTGAGGCGATCAGTCACATCTTGCCCCGGCGTGCGACTCCCACGAAGTCCCCGGGTGCCCAGCCTCAGCCTGCTCGTCGCCGAGGGCGCCCCCCTGCGGCCCCCAAGAAGCAAGACCTACCTGCTCCGTCTCCGGCTGAGGCCCATGATGCGCGCCTCGCCGCCAGACGTCGTGGCCGCCGCAGGGGAGCGGCGCCGCCCGCCGCTCAGGAGCCCCCTCATACACCTAAGACCCGCAGGTCTGCGCGGCGCTCCTGACACGGGCAGCCTGGAGATGATGGAAGCTGCTCTTCGGGGGACGACAACATCTGCTCCCCCGCCCCCGGTGGAGGGCCGGGACCGTCTGTGCGCTCAGGCGTCCTTTTCACCTCTGTCCACTCGGACACGGATGCCTCTGTCCTGCGTGCGGAGATTGCTGTCTTACTGGCGAAAGACGCAATCGAGCCTGTCCCTCCAGCCGAGATGAGGTCGGGGTTCTACAGCCCTTACTTCATCGTGCCCAAGAAGAGCGGTGGGTTACGACCAATCCTGGATCTTCGAGTTTTGAATCGGTCCCTTCTCAGGCTGCCGTTCAAAATGCTCACTTCGAGGCGTATCCTTTCGTGCGTTCGACACCAGGATTGGTTTGCGGCCATAGACCTGAAGGACGCGTACTTTCACGTCTCGATTTTGCCTCGACACAGACCCTTTCTACGGTTTGCTTTCGAGGGTCGAGCGTATCAGTACAAGGTGCTCCCATTTGGCCTGTCCCTGTCCCCCCGCGTCTTTACGAAGGTCGCCGAGGGTGCCCTGACTCCGCTATGGCGGAAGGGCGTTCGCATCCTCAACTATCTCGACGACTGGCTCATCATGGCTCACTCGCGAGATCTGTTGTGCGAACACAGGGACCTGGTGCTTCAGCACCTCAGCCATCTGGGCCTTCGGGTCAACCGAGAGAAGAGCAAACTCTCCCCAGTGCAGAGGATCTCTTTTCTCGGTATGGAGCTGGACTCGGTCAATATGACAGCCTACCTCACCAACGAGCGCACGCAGTCAGTGCTGAACTGCCTGAAATCATTCAGGCACAAAACAGCGGTCCCTCTCAAAACATTTCAGAGGCTCCTGGGGCATATGGCAGCTGCAGCCGCGGTAACGCCGCTGGGCTTGCTTCATATGAGACCGCTTCAGCGCTGGCTACACGATCGAGTCCCGAGATGGGCATGGCACCGTGGCACACTCCGGATTGGCGTTTCCCCGCAGTGTCGCCGCCTATTCAGCCCGTGGTCAGACCCTGCCTTCCTACGGGCCGGAGTCCCCTTAGGACAGGTCTCCAGGCATGTTGTGGTTTACACAGATGCCTCCACCACGGGTTGGGGTGCTGTATGCAACGGGCAAGCAGCCTCGGGCTCCTGGACAGGACCTCGACTGCTTTGGCACATCAACTGCCTGGAGTTGCTAGCAGTGCTTCTCGCGCTGCGTCGGTTTCTTCCGATGCTCCGCCACAAGCACGTGCTTGTCCGCACGGACAACACTGCGACCGTAGCGTACATCAACCGCCAGGGTGGTCTACGCTCCCGTCGTATGTCGCAACTCGCCCGCCATCTGCTCCTGTGGAGTCAGACGCGGCTGAAATCGCTGCGCGCCGTTCATATACCAGGGGAGCTCAACCGTGCAGCCGACCAGCTCTCACGGCAGCCCACCCACCCTGGAGAATGGCGACTCCACCCCCAGACAGTCCAGCTGATTTGGAGTCGATTCGGCAAGGCCCAGATAGATCTGTTTGCCTCCCCGGAATCCTCCCACTGCCAGCTCTACTACTCCCTCAGCGAGGCTCCCCTCGGCAGGGACGCACTGGCACACAGCTGGCCTCCGGGGCCCAAGTACGCCTTTCCCCCAGTGAGCCTCCTTGCACAGACCCTGTGCAAGATCAGGGAGGACGGGGAGCAGGTTCTGCTGGTTGCGCCATACTGGCCCACCCGGACCTGGTTCGTCGACCTCACGCTCCTCGCGACAGCCCCTCCCTGGAAGATTCCCCTGAGGAAGGACCTTCTTTCTCAGGGGATGGGCACAATTTGGCACCCGCATCCCGATCTATGGAACCTGCACGTGTGGCTTCTGGACGGGACACGGTAGACCTCGCCGGCCTTCCACAGGCCGTGATAGAAACTATCACTCAGTCTAGAGCCCCCTCCACGAGGCAGGCCTACGCACTGAGGTGGGGTCTCTTTGTTGACTGGTGTGCCTCCCGTGGGGAGGACCCACAGAGATGTCCGATCGCAGTAGTGCTTTCCTTCCTGCAAGAGAAGTTGGAGCGTAGGCTGTCTCCTTCAACTCTCAAAGTGTATGTCGCGGCCATCGCGGCATATCACGATGCAGTCGATGGAACATCCATCGGGAAGCATCAACTGGTCGTGAGGTTCCTCAGAGGTGCGAGAAGGGTTAATCCCCCTAGACCGCACCTTGTACCCTCTTGGGATCTCTCCGTCGCCCTTCGGGGCCTGCGGGGACCTCCCTTCGAGCCGCTGGTTTCAGTCGAGCTTAAATTCCTGTCGCTTAAGACAGCGCTCCTGACCGCGCTCGCCTCCATCAAGAGGGTCGGGGACCTACAAGCCTTCTCTGTCAACGAAGCGTGCCTGGAGTTCGGGCCGGCTGATTCTCACGTTATCCTGAGACCCCGGCCCGGTTACGTGCCCAAGGTTCCCACCACACCCTTCCGGGATCAGGTGGTGAACCTGCAAGCTCTGCCCCCGGAGGAGGCAGACCCGGCCTTAGCGTTGCTGTGTCCCGTTCGTGCCTTACGGGTTTACGTGGACCGCACCCGGAGCTTCAGACGCTCCGAGCAGCTCTTTGTTTGCTTCGGAGGACAGCAGAAGGGAAATGCTGTCTCCAAGCAGAGGTTGGCCCATTGGGTGGTAGATGCCATCTCCCTGGCCTACGAAAGCCAGGGGGAGCCGTGCCCCCTAGGAGTTCGAGCTCACTCCACTCGAAGTGTTGCCTCCTCCTATGCGCTGGCGCACGGCGCCTCGCTAGCAGACATCTGCAGAGCTGCGGGCTGGGCGACACCTAACACCTTCGCGAGATTCTATAATCTCCGCGTCGAGCCCGTGTCCTCCCGTGTGTTAAGGTAACATCAGGTAATTTGCGGGAGGCCGGCAGGTGTCGGCTTGCTGCGCCATTCCCACGGGATCCGTGCGCTATCTCCCAGTATGTTCCCTCCGGCGAACCTGGGACCTCCATGCCCCGCAGTCAGGACTAGATGCGGAGTAGTCCGCGACTGTGCTCCGACTGGGTCTCCTTCGCCCAGAAGGTTGTGGCAACATGTCTCAGTATTTCTCCACAGTCAGCCAGAAGGCTGTGTTTTCCCTCATACATCTATAACAGATTAGATGTATTCAATTTCTTTATTCCACATGCCTAAACCACATGTGCTCCGCCCCCCCAACCCATGCTTCAGTACATCTGGCACCCCTATGGGGCCCCTCTACTGGTCCCTAGGGCGTTGGGAAGGTTACGTAGTGACTCCACTTTCCGACACGTCCGCCTGTCGGCACTTGGTGTCTTGCGTAACGCAGCCTCAGGGTTGTGGCCTTTTCCATGGGTCTGTTCCCATATGTAACGTCGTAGTGAAACGACTGAAGGGGAACGTCTAGGTTACGTACGTAACCCTCGTTCCCTGAAGGAGGGAACGGAGACGTTACATCCCCTGCCACAACCCTAGGCTGCGCTGACGCCGGGCTGCGGCTCGGCTCCTCAGCAAAAACCTGAATGAGTGGATGCGCGCCGCCATCTTATATACCCGTATGTACGGGGGAGTGGCGTTGCACGCAAACTCCACTCGCCAATTTCATTGGCCTTTTCTGTAAAGCTCAGAGGTGATTGGTCACTCAGGCGAGTTCCCATATGTAACGTCTCCGTTCCCTCCTTCAGGGAACGAGGGTTACGTACGTAACCTAGACGTTTATAGAAGCTTATGTCTAAAGTGAAAGTAAACTATTGGGAGAAAAACGGATGCCTGCCTGTATATTAGATGTGTGCAGCTCTTAAAGGGGCAGTACTAAACATGCTGCCGTTTGTCATCAAAGGGACAGTTCACACAAAAATTATAATTCTGTCATTATTTACTCACTTACATGTTGTCCCAAACCTGTTGCTAAACACAAAATAAGAAATTTTGAAGAAGAATGCGGATAACCAAACAGTAGCTGGTTCCCATTAAATTTAATAATAAAAATTATCAAATAGATAGCTTTCAACAGAAAAAAAGAAAACATTCAGGTTTAAAACAAACAAGTGAGTAAATGATTGTATTAAAATTAAACACTATGACAGAATTGACAGATGACAGAATTTTTATTTTTGGGTGAACTATTCTTTTAATTGTTAAGAGAAAAATCACTCACTGCTCTTGACTGAAGAACTTTAATACAGTTGCTTTAATAAGAATCAGTGTACAATGTACAAGGTAATCAATGTTACCTTGAAAGTCTTTGTTTTTAAAATTGGGAAAATAGTTTGGCTGTACTGCTCAAACAATTTGCAAAATAGCAAAACCAACATGACAAAGAATCGTGATAAAATCGTGAATCGTGATATTTCTGAAAAAAAATCGTGATATATTTTTTGCCGTATCGCCCACCCCTAGAATCAATGAATTAAATTATACTGTTTTCTTTCTGAAAATTACACTACCTACTCCGCAAATACGTCTGTGGTGTCCAAACTTTTATTCTTCATGTGTATTTCATTAGTTGAAGTAGACTTGTTAACATAAGTTACATTGTTGTCTTTTCTGAGGTATATAACGTTAAGTGACTATTCACAAGCTGTTTTATTCACAGTATAACGCAGTAAATTGGACATAACATTTAACGTCTTCCATTCATTATTTGTAGTGCGCCAGCCACCCAGTAATCGCAATAATTTTGTGCTTTGTGGTTTTTAATATAACACAGCTCAGCTTTCAAATACTGTCATAAAAAACAGTATAGCCTAATTTAATTAAACGAGTGTCTCTTTCTCTTCATTGTAATCGGAAATAAAGAGAAAGAGAAAGAAATCGAAGGCTTTGGAATTTCTCCCAGTCCACGCCATTTGCATGAACAATAGGCTAGAATATACTCTCAAAATATAACTTTAATCTCATAATTGCTATAAATTATTTCCTGTAATTTCGACTTCATTCTCGAAATATTACATTTTAAACATTTTTTAACGTGGCACTAAAACGGCATCACACTTTCCAGACGTAGGATGATGACTAGACTATCAAGGTAATACTGCAAGTGATGATTATCCCTGTCCCCATTACAGGAGGTCCTGTAAAGCTCCAAGCAATTTTCACAGGATCTAGAGGAAGATGGGCTTGGCGATAAGGCGCCACAACCAGGAGTCTCAACCATCTCTGTTATATACAGAGGGGGCTTTAAAGATAAGTGACATCCCAGACAATCTCTCTCATATAGGCCACCATGATTACTTCATCCTCTCAGTGGACATGCTGACACCTCATACCAACTTCATGACCATGGATTAGACATGTCAGACCAGTATGAAAAATGAGGCTCTAAAAACAGAGCCGGTTTGCTCTCTATGGAACAGATTGAGCGTTTATACAACACATAAAATGAGAGACGAACTTTGGGTTGAAATGAGGGACGTGTACATTCCCTGGAGTGTTTCTGCTCTAATGCTGAGCAGCTCTGTGAAACACATACATTCATATAGACTCAAAGGAATCAATTAAAAGACTCTGTCTGCATGGCAAAACTTTAGAGGGCAGATCAATATTAGTAGTCCAGTGAAATCACCTCAGAGTGGGTGTCAATAGCGTTAACCCACTTAAAACACACAGTGGGGGGGAAGCGAGAGCTCTGGTCACACTCAATTTCTACATCAACTGCCGATATGTTTCCAACAGGCTGGGGGGACCTGTGGTGAAGCTCTTATTAGATAAGCTCTTATTATTGGATGTCTGCTGACAAGATATCTAAATCACCTTTTGATCCTCTGTAATTATTTGTAATCAATAACAAAAATAAATAATAATAATAAATAAAAATAAATTGTGATGTTTTATAAAGCTCCTGATAAATAGCATGTATTTATTTATAATCCTATCCTACAAAATTCCTATTTAAAGAAAGAGGGGGCTAAGTCCTGGTCACACAGACAGGAAAGAGCTTAAATAGGTTAGATCTCCCTTTGACATTATTATGTATTGTAAGTGACTAATTGCATTAATTAGTATTGTAAATTCAATACCAACACAGGTGTACTTGTACAAATCACCTGATCCCACAGAAAGCCTCAGACTGTCCGATTTCACTTCCTCTTCCTGTGTTGGCCGACAGAATTCTCATTATGCGGTCAAGGGTCTTACCCTAAGACTGTCTGCTCCAGATATGACAGTACCATTAAAGTTGCCAAATCTCATGCAACACTATGAAACAAAGGATAAAAAGAAATTTTTGTAACAGCTCTCGGAGGAGCATAACAAAATTAACACCAAAAAAAAAAAACACTGCTTTATTTTATAATACCTAAGGTATGGACTTAACATAGGTTAATATAATAGTTAATTTAAAAAAATAAGAAGAAGAAGAAGAAGAAGAAGAAATAAAAATTAAATGTCTGTCATCATTTGCTCACCCTCATGTCATTTCAAACCCATAAGACCCAAAAGTGACGTAAAACAAATCCATTTGAATCTAGCGGTTTTGTGAAGAGATACAATCACTTAATATAAGGAACAAATTTAATTTAGGCCTTGATTTACATCTAAACAATGACTGAAAGACAAATACACTGACATAGAACACTTCAATGAGCTTGTTTGAATAATAGCATATAAAAGCAATCATATATCTTTACAAGGCTTAGATCAAACAGCTTGATTCATATGGATTCATTTTAAGGCACCTTTATGACTTCTTTAGATCTTCTAAGTTTAGGTAACTTGGTTACTTGCCAATGTCACCTATTGGCTTGCTTAGTTGGGGACATTTAATATTTGGCAATATTGTCAACTTGACTGCTTGTAATACATTCTCACTCCCAACTCCGTCTGGTCCACCCTGGTCCCTCCTGTCGTCTCCCTGGCTCCTCCCTCCATCGTCTTCACCCAGAACTCTATTTGTCATCCTCCTCCGGGATGTCCGTCCTCTTCCTGGGCCTCTAAAATATCTATGAAAGTATAAATTTATATAAAATTATTCTATTTTTGCAAATGCATGCAAACCATTAAATGCAACGCATAATGCAAACAACTAAAAAAAAAATGGACCCTGCACGTCCAAAACTGATGCTAGAGGGGTACCATGAGCATCAAAAAGTTACACCAAGGGGTCCTGACCAAGCGTCAGTGTGTGACTAGTTGGGAGTGAGAACGTGTTGCAATGACACAGAATCATCGATGAACATCTCGGTTACGTATGTAACCCTTGTTCCCTGAAGGAGGGAACTGAGACGTCACGCCGGTGACCAACGAATTGGGATCTCGCTTAGAGAGACCAATCTGCTTCAAGTGTAAACTAAACAAGCCAATGTACATTGGCATGCGATGATTGCATCCAGCTGCCGCTGATCACAGCGCGAGTATAAATATGCAGCAGGTGCAGCGCATAGTCAGGTTTTCGCTGAGGAGCCGAGCTGGTGACCCGGCGTTTCAGCGGTGGTACAGCAGCCATGGCGACGGGATGTGACGTCTCCGTTCCCTCCTTCAGGGAACGAGGGCTACATACGTAACCGAGACGTTCCCCATTCAGTCAGTCACTTCGAGTCACGTCAGTGACCGACGAATTGGGATCCCTACCAAAGCGCCACAGCTGCTGTCCCCCTCCAGTGTCCTGAGCGAGCTTCTTGTGCCCGCTTCCTGGCCTAGGCTGGGCTCGCAACAAGAATACCAGTCACTGTATAACATAGCACTACCCACTTCCGTGAAGCTGGAGCACTGGGAATGTGCGGAAGCCCCATCTTTTACTATAGGAAATTCGAAGCATTTACACACGTGACTCATTTTTCAGGAACATATGGAAGATTGGAGGTGATTGTAACCTTCTTGGAATGGCAGACGTTCTGCTGGGAAACACGGGCTCTGAGGCTATACCGTGGACTTTTACACATATGGGATCCACTTAGGTCTCTCATATGAACCCCAGCCCTCTACTGGTTCTCATGGATTCGTCGAGTGAGGGCCTGACGCCTGACGCTCTGCTACATCTGGCTGCCGAAGGGATGGAGGAGCTCAACAGGGTCTACTGTATGGACACTCTGGAGCAGTTTTTGCAAGCCGACCCGAGCCGGGGCCACTCAGTGCTTCTACCTGTTTGAGGTGAGTACACAGGAGGATACCGGCTCTACACGAAGGCTATAGAATCTAGCGAACATGTTAGGGGTCGCCCAGCCCGCAGCTCTACAGATATCTGTCAGCGAGGAGCCACGAGCCAGCGCCCAGGAGGATGCAACACTTCTAGTTGAGTGAGCTCGCAACCTGAGCGGGCAGGGCACACCCTGTGCCTGGTAAGCCAGGGTGATGGCATCCACTATCCAGTGGGCCATCCTCTGCTTGGAGATGGCATTCCCCTTCTGCCGCCCTCCAAAACAGACAAAGAGCTGTTCTGAGGTCCTGAAGCTTTGTGTCCAGTCTACGTACCATCTTAGGGCTCGGATGGGACAAAGCAAAGCTAGGGCTGGGTCTGCCTCCTCTGGGGGCAGCGCCTGCAAGCTCACCACCTGGTCCCTGAAGGGAGTTGTGGGAACTTTGGGCACATAGCTGGGCCGGGGCCTCAGGGTTACCTGGGAATCTGCCGGCCCGAACTCTAGGCACGATTCGTTGACCAAAAATGCGTGCAGGTCCCCTACCCTCTTGATGGAGGCCAATGCAAGCAGGAGCAGAGTCTTCATTGAAAGGAACTTTAGCTCGACTGATTGCAAAGGTTCAAACGGGGCCTGCCATAGTGCTGTCAGCACTATGGACAGATCCCAAGAGGGTACAGAGGGGGGCCGGGGCGGATTTAGCCTTCTTGCCCCCCTAAGGAACCTGATGACCAGGTCATGCTTCCCCACCGACTTCCCTTCTATGGGGTTGTGGTGTGCAGAAATAGCAGCCACGTAGACTTTAAGGGTGGAGGGAGACAGCCTTCACTCTAACCCTTGCTGCAAAAAGGAAAGCACGACTCTGATCGGGCATCTTCGGGGGTCCTCTTGGTGAGAGGAACACCACTCGATGAACAGGTTCCACTTCAAGGCGTAAGCGTGTCTCGTGGACTGAGCTCTCACCGAAGTGATGGTGTCTACCACTCCTTGGGGTAGGTCACCTAGAACCTCCACATCCCATCCAGGGACCAGACATGTAGTTTCCAGAGGTCTGGACACGGGTGCCATAGGGTGCCCCTTCTCTGAGTCAGTAGATCCTTCCTCAGAGGAATCCGCCAGGGAGGGGCTGTCACGAGGAGCATTAGTTCTGGGAACCAAGTCCGGGTGGGCCAGTAGGGTGCCACCAAAAGGACCAGCTCCTCGTCCTCCCTGATCTTGCACAATGTCTGTGCGAGAAGGCTCACTGGAGGAAACGCATACTTGCGCAGACCCCGCGGCCAGCTGTGTGCCAGTGCGTCCGTGCCGAGTGTTCCTTCGGTCAGGGAATAGAACAACTAATCAGCTGGACCAACTGGGGATGGAGTCTCCATTCTCTGGGGAGCGCAGCTCGCGACAGCTCGTCGGCTGCAAGGTTGTGCGAGCCCGGAATGTGAATGGCACGAAGCGACCTCAGATGCTTCTGACTCCAAAGGAGGAGTAGGCAGGCGAGTTGCGACATGCAACGGGAGCATAGACCACCTTGTCGGTTGATGTACGCAACAGTAGCAGTGTTGTCCGTGTGGACCAGCACGTGCTTGCCTCGTAAGCACCCTTTGAGACGGATCAAAGCAAGGCGTACTGCTAGCAACTCTAGGCAGTTGATGTGCCAGTGTAGTTGAGGGCCTGTCCAAACCCCTGACACTGCCTGCCCGTCGTACGTGGCCCCCCAGCCGGTGGTGGAGGCATCTGTGTGTACTACAGCATGCCTGGAGACCTGTTCCAGGGGGACTCCTCCCTGGAGAAATGTAAGGTCTGACCACGGGGTAAAGGTTTGGTGGCAGGCCGGTGTCACTTTGACCCGGAGAGTGCCGCGTTGCCACGCCCTCCTTGGGACTCGGCCGTGGAGCCAGTGTTGAAGCGTTCTCATATGGAGCAGCCCCAGCGGTGTAACTGCCACTGCAGCTGCCATATGCCCCAGGAGCCTCTGAAATAGTTTCAGTGGGACCGCTGTCCTGCACTTGAATGTATTCAGGCAGTTCAAAACCGACTGGGCACGTTCCTGCGTGAGGCGTGCCGTCTGTTCGACCGAGTCCAACTCCATACCGAGAAAAGAGATCCTCTGCATCGGGGAGAGTTTGTTCTTTTCCCAGTTGACCCAAAGACCCAACCAGCTGAGATGCGCGAGCACCAGGTCCCTGTGTTCGCACAACTGATCCCGAGACTGAGCCAGAATCAGCCAGTCGTCGAGGTAGTTGAGAATGCGAATACCCCGCTCTTTGAGGGGAACAAGGGCTGCCTCCGTGACCTTCATAAAGACACGGGGCGACAGGGACAGCCCGAAGGGCAGGACCTTGTACTGATATGCTCGCCCTTCGAACGCGAACCGCAGAAATGGTCTGTGGCGTGGAAGGATCGAAAACATGAAAGTACGCGTCCTTCAGGTCGCGCTGCAAACCAATCTTGAGGACGACACATCTGAAGATGTGCTTTGCGTGAGCATCTTGAACGGTAGCCTGTGAAGTGCCCAGGTTCAAACACGCAGATCCAAGATCGGTCGTAACCCACCGCCTTTCTAGGGCACTATGAAGTAAGGGCTGTAAAACCCCGTCCTCATATTGGCTGGAGGGACCGGCTCTATCGCATCTTTCGCCAGTAAAGTAGCGATTTCTGCACGCAAGACAGGGGCATCTGCAGCCTTCACAGAAGTGAAGTGGATGCCCCTGAACTTGGGGCCCGGGCGAACTGAATCACAAGTCTGATGGTCCGGGGGAGCCAGCAAGACGGACTGGGAAGCTCTATTCAGGCCCCCAGATAACGCACAAGTGGCACCAGCGGGACCACTGACATACCCGCAGTGCAGGGACCCCGCTCGGGTGTCTCATTGCCGGTCCAAAGTGGAGTCAGAGTGTCTGTGTCTGGAGTGTGTGAGACACTTACCTGCGTTCGGGCAGTAGTACGTCTGATAGCACTCTCCAAACGCCCACTGCCGCTCACTGGCGAGAGGGGAGGGTGAGCGAGGTCCGAGGTCGGCCCGTTCCACACCCCCCGTCCCCTCTGGGGACCCAGAGATAGAAGAAACTGCTCTTTTGTCGAGTATTTGGGTAGGAAAAAAAGGAAACAAAAGATTCTCCACCCGGCCCTCCTCCGGGGGAGGGAGTGGTGCGTTCACCATCTCCCGAAGAGCAGCTCCATCCATCTCTGGGTCGCCCATCTCAGGGCCTCTTGCTCTTCCGCTTACCACTGGTCTTAGTGGGGGTCTGGACGGGCAGGCGGCTGCCCTGCGACCGGCTCTACGGTGCTGCCTCTGAGAAGGCTGCTGCGATGGCTGTGCGGGAGCGGGAGCGGGGGCGGAGGCCCTCAGCAACGAGCAGGCTGAGGTGCTGCCGCCAGCGGCCGAGTGGAGGCAGCAGCTGGATGCCGGGGCAAGATGTGTCTGATGGCCTCAGCCTGCTTCTGTGCGGCGGAAAACTGCTGGGCAAAGTTCTCCACCAGGCCGGCCTGGGACACAGGGCCATTGAGGAACCTGATCTTATCGGTTTCCCTCATGTCGGCCAGACACAGCCAGAGATGGCGCTCCTGGACCACCATGGTGGACATGGCACGACCCAGAGACCGCGCGGTCACCTTCCTCGGTCATGTTCTGATGAGCTCATCATGCACATCCGGGAAGAAAGGTACCAGGGTGGGGCCCTGAGAACTAGCGCAAGCCACCCCGAGGTACCAGTCATCCAGCAGAGAGGGTTCGGGACGTGATGGAGACTTCCATTCAAGCCCTACACTCTTGGCCGCCCGGGCAAGCATAGCCATCATCTCAGGGTCCGTATCCGGAACCGCTGACCACCTGGTAGGCGCCAGTGTGCTCAGATCATCCTCCCCTGTGAGGTCTGGCTCACCCTCCGATGCCACAATCGACATCCGATTGTCGGGGGGAGCCCCAAAAGATACAAATGGTACCTCACGGGAAGGTCCAGCCTGTTCTTTTGGCCGCTCCATTGGCTGCGAGGTGCTGGTGGAAGGAGGAAGTTTCCTTTTTGGGGAGTTCCTCACAGTCACCGTTAGACCAGTCAGCTCCCCGCCAGAGGTGGCGCCCTCCTGGCGTTTGGCAGGGGGAATGCTAGATCTGGGCAGAGGAACCGGCACCCCGCCCCTTTGCAGGAAACGGAGTCTGGTCCACAACTCACCAATGGTCATCCTCCCGCAATGAGAGCATGACTCATCCACAAAAGCTGCCTCAGCGTGCTTAGTGCCCAGACATGTGAGGCAACGATCGTGACCATCACCCGGCACCAGGTAACGACCGCATCCAGAAGCGCACGGGTGGAAGGGCATGTTTAAACAACACGTCTTTATAAAGACGTCCCCCCGTGAAAGCTCTTTTAGAGAAAGCTCTGAAACTGCTCAGAGTGCTGAGGCGCACAAGGGAGATGGCCGCAGCAACACAGAAGGGGGTAGTGCAGCCTAATGTGTGCTTTTTTCCCACTCAACAAAGGAGACCACCGCCACTGAAGCGCCGTGCCGCCAACACACAAGCAGGTACCGTTTGACTCGTTCTTTCTTTCTCTCTGTATCTTGCTTGAAGACTCGATCAGCTCCGAAGCGAAAAGCTGACTATGCGCTGCACCTGCTGCATATTTATACTCACGCTGTGACCAGCGGCAGCTGGATGCAATCATCGCATGCCAATGTACATTGGCTCGTTTAGTTTACACTCGAAGCAGATTGGTCTCTCTAAGCGAGATCCCAATTCGTCGGTCACTGACGTGATTTGAAGTGACCGACTGAATGGGGAACTGACTTTAACTGGAAAACTGATTGTTTGATATTGTCCTCTTTTTAGAGCTGCTTTACAGTAGAATTGAATTTTGTTTGCATTATTGAAACACTGTTTTCCTGTTTAACACTGTAAAGCTGCTTTGGCACAATTTATATTGTATAAGGCACTATATAAATAAAGGTGACTTGGCTTGACTTGACTTGGCTATCTGGACTTACAGTAGAGGGACAGAAACATCTTGGGTTTCTTTACAAATATAAAATATTAACCTTATTGGGTCTTATAGTTTTGAAATGACATAATATGACAGTTTTCATTTTTGGGACAACTTTCATTTAAGGTTAGGTTTAGGGTTGGGTTGGTTAGTACCCACCTATTACGGTTATAATTATAATTATTATTAGTACATTGTATGTGCAATAGTAATTATAAAAAATTTTTAGACTCCAAATAATCAAAGAAATTCACATCCTTTCTTTACAAAAAAATGCTTTCGAAGGACTTTCACTTTACAGCACATGCAAACGCACAGAAAATTGTCTAGAAAAGACCAAATGATTATTTCCAAGCCTGAATTCAATTACAAAGCTTAGGAAAAGTGAGACAGTGGCGATGATAATGTGCTTAAAAATACAATCCATCTGTGTCGAGTGTGAATTGCTTATCATGCGTATGTGCCATATTGAGGTTTTGTGTGACATTTCAGAATGATGAGATTTTTGTAAATGCAGAGGCCATGAATCAGAAAACAGGCTGATTCAAGCTGATCTGCACATAGCCCGTAGGTTAAGAGAAGATCTGTGGTAATCCACTCTGGCAACACTGGGTGGGTCCGACACACAGATGTACAAACAGCCTGAATGTGTGAACGGGTGATAAACCTGGCAAACTGAATTATGGTTTATGCTTTCAGCATTTATCCTTCCAAGCATTAAAATGACCTCAAACATGTATGCATTTTAATCAGATTTATTCTGTGATCAATGCATTTGATTTCCAGTGGGAAAAAAAAAAGGGAGCCAACACTGAGCCCTGTTCACTTGGGAGCTTCGGGAAAAAGGGACGAGTGGAGAGAGGTGGTTTGGGTGAGCATCAACACTTCTTATCTTTAACATTTAATCATAAGATTCAGAATAGTATTATTTTTGCATCAAAGTGACCCAGGTCTATTCTGCAATGTAAAACATGTTTACCTTTTTGAATTCAGGGTTGAAAGACCAATTGAAAACAGGAGATGGCAGTTGGCAATAAATTTGATTGTCGAAATCAGTCAGCTTGTATATGTGACACAAAACCCATCTGGTGCACAAGGAAACATGCTTAGAATTTCTTACTGACTATTATGTATGCAGGCCGTTGGTCTCACATCTATCAGGATCAGTTAGACTTTCAGCATAGCATAGCAACAGTGTTGCCCATTCTGATACTATACTGATATCCGTTCTCTCTCAGGGAATGCAAGATCAATATATACCTCAATACAGGCTTATTGCAGATAAAAGTAATCCATACAGAACAATACAAAGTTTTATCATATTAGGAATGAGGAACATTCATAATTCTCTATTGCTTTAAGCCATTAAAGATTTAAGGATATCATTAGTAATTAACAAAATTTCAGAGTTTTTTTTTTTTTACCAATATTTTGTGAATTCACTCAAGGGCTTTTATAAAGAAACCAATAAATAAATAAATAAATGTTTTTAGTATATTAGGATTAGTAGTATATTATTATTTTAAAATGTTACTCTAATAATATGGTGTAACACGTTCGTAGAACGGGAAGAAGGGGGCGGGAACCGGCGAACATTTAAACACTTTAATAATAAAATAAACAAACACAAAAGTAAAGCGGCAGCGCCTCACGGATGACTGCCGTACACAAAACACATAATAAAGTCCAGGCCTGGTCCTCTCTCGTCTTCCACTGTCGTCGCTCCTCCTTTTATCCTTCCGGAGCTCCTCCGTGGGACTCGAGACCGGTGAGTGGCGCAGGTGTCGCTCATTATCATTATACTCCACCGGCCTTGTTCCGTTCCCACGGCTCTCGGCCCCGCCCCACTCGTCACATATGGCTAACAAGAAAATTTATGTAAGAGTTTGAATCTTGTTTATTGTTTATGTTTCAGAAATGCAAGTCAGTTTAATGCTCTGGGATAGGTCATATTGAATATTCTTTTATTAAAAAATAAATACTGTTGTATAATATAGGGATAAACTATAGTTTATATATATTTTTGTAGTATAATTAGAGTAAGGGAAGGATTCAGGGTGAAATATTCTCTTAGGATCTTAGGGATACCTCTCCCAAAAATGTAAATATGCTGTTAATTTACTCACTCTCAGGCCATAAACTAGTCTTAGGTAAATAAATAGAGTAAAACTGAGTAAACAGTGGTAAACAGAGACTGACTTGAGTGTTTTGGAAAGGAACCAGGACTTGGAGGTGACCAGGATTGCAGGACATGGCGGCAACAAGGAAGAGCACATACCTCAACTGAGACAGCTGAGTATCCAGGTGAGTAGCAGATGATTGATGAGCAGATAGTTGGAGAATCACAACGAAACACCTCGAGAGGTACTAGGAGAATGCAAGAGAATCACAAGGAGATCACTGGAATTATCGTACTAGTAAGTATAACAAATAACAGTCTGTATCCACATTTGAGTCCAGACCAGGAGTGACTGTAAAGTGAGTTTTCTTATAGTGGTGCTGATTAGGAACAGTTAAGGTGGCTCTGTGTGTGTGTGTGTGTGTTGGAGGGAGTGAGAGAACATGACAGGGAACAACCATTTTGTGTCATAATAACAGAAAACTTTAATTCTGAGGTGAACTATCCCTTTAATGTTGCCACTTAAAAAATGTCTGAAGGCTCATAAATAAATATTAGCAAAGCTTGTCTCCACTTTTGCAACATTGACAGAATACATATAAAATTATGCTTTAGCTTTACTCTCATTTGTACATTATCTACGCTTATTGAACCCTAAGTGTAGATAAGGTGCAAAGATGTCCCTTTGAGGAAGCTGTTATATCCCTAAAGGTACAATCTTTTCACATTTTTTTTTGAGTGACATACAAAAAAAAAAAAGAAGACAGATGCAGAGGTGTTACAGAAAACATGTAGGTCCTACATAAGTAATTTTACATCCCAGTAAATGATTAAAGATAGAGATAATAATGTAATAATAATAATTAAACAAAGCCTTTGTCAGTCTTTTGGTTTTTCCACCCCCTCATTACAAGCTTGTTCATACTCCCAAAAATGAAGATATAGGGATACATAGCTTAGGCTGTTAATGCACTTTACAAGGGAATAGCATTTAAACGGTTTAAACACCTCACTTCCAGCACAGAATTTCTCTGCTGCAGCTCATTTACAATGAACACATCTGAGATGCAGGCTTCTGCCATTGTAGTTACTGGGGAAACATACCTAGTTTTGCACTTGCATTAGAGTGTAAAGCAGGAATCTTTCCATTTTATGAATATTTTAAATGGTTGGCAGAAGGTTAGCACAGGATGTGATTAAATATATGTTGTTCCTCTCTAAACCAGCTAAGCTGTGCTGATTTTACACACATTCCTGTACACTATTTTAAAATTAAAGGTGCAATAGGAGATCTTGGAAAATGCTAACTTTAGCCTGATAGCACTCAAAGTGTTGTAACAGATTCTTAAACATGAGCATCAGATTAGCCTAAATGTTGCAATGAATGATTAACGCTACAAACTGGAAATAAAGAAGATACAGTTTGTTTATTTTTGACAATACACAATAACATATCTCAAACAGGAATGATCATTTTTCTCTCCATCATCGTCTACTAGGCTACTCTTTGTTGTCTCTCTCCCACTGTATCCATTGTCAGTCCCTTTGGTGTAACTCTTTACTTGTCTTTCCTGTCAGAATGTATTTATATTTAGTACATTGTATCTATTTAATTTTATTTTAATGTTGGAGTTTCATCATTTTAGATTTAGACAATAGAAATATCTCAAACAGTACATAAACATGTTTATGTTTATGCACCTGCACTTCTTCTCTTACCCCCACCACCATCTCTCTTTCTCCTCTTATCTCCTTCTCTTTCACTGTATCTATCCCCTTCCTAAAGCTGATCTTTGACTGATACAGTCTTTTCATTGTTGTCTGTGCGAGTGAAGAATGTAAATATTGGGGCAGCTGACATTCATGTTTATTTTTTTTAAACAAGATAATTATAACTGAGTTTATTAAATTCATTCACAATGTGTGCACTCACTTTATCAATATGAACAGAATAATTAGCTAATGTCTCTTGCCTCGTCACATTGACATTTACGAAATAGTAGCCTACATTAGCCTAATTATGTAATTTACATAATTCTAAATTAGCGAAATTAGACAAAATTTTATTAGTTTACATCCCTGAATATTTATGTCAGCTGTTTAACATTTTAATCGTAAAACAGTGGTCAAATAGGAAATATTTGGTTTAGCTACTTACATCTTGCACTTCATACCTCTCTGAGGCGTCGAGCTGGAATTTTTACATTCAGCGCCTGTGAACATAAACCCGTCTACTTTGATTTGATTGGCCATCATCACAAACACTGACATTGATAAGCGCTGTAAGACTGCTGAGGCATCTTAGATAGAGGATATGATATCTTGGCTTTTTATCCTTGCAGCACCAAAGCAGATTAATATAAAGTAATTATTTTCAACTTTTGTTATTGGAAAAATACAGAGGTCCAGACCTCAGGGACCTCAATGGTGGGTACAGCCCTGCGTACAGATACACATTATGCACATGCGCAGTTGTCAGTCTGCTGCAAAACTACCGTAAATGCTCTAGTGGCCGTTACAACACTATTAATAGTAAGAACATTAATAGTAAGAACACTTTTATAGTAGAGTTAGCAAGAGTATTATAATACCAGGAAGGAAGATCAGGTTGTTGATGTTTGCCTGCCATTCTCGCTCTGTCTGCATGTATGTGAACGCGCTGATCACGTATGCTGTCTGCGTGAACGGTGCGCAGAGGTATGCAAATACATACAGTGGGTACGGAAAGTATTCAGACCCCCTTAAATTTTTCACTCTTTGTTATATTGCAGCCATTTGCTAAAATCATTTAAGTTCATTTTTTTTTTCCTTTTTAATGTACACACAGCACCCCATATTGACAGAAAAACACAGAATTGTTGACATTTTTGCAGATTTATTAAAAAAGAAAAACTGAAATATCACATGGTCCTAATTATTCAGACCCTTTGCTCAGTATTTAGTAGAAGCACCCTTTTGATCTAATACAGCCGTGAGTCTTTTTGGGAAAGATGCAACAAGTTTTTCACACCTGGATTTGGGGATCCTCTGCCATTCCTCCTTGCAGATCCTCTCCAGTTCTGTCAGGTTGGATGGTAAACGTTGGTGGACAGCCATTTTTAGGTCTCTCCAGAGATGCTCAATTGGGTTTAAGTCAGGGCTCTGGCTGGGCCATTCAAGAACAGTCACGGAGTTGTTGTGAAGCCACTCCTTCATTATTTTAGCTGTGTGCTTAGGGTCATTGTCTTGTTGGAAGGTAAACCTTCGGCCCAGTCTGAGGTCCTGAGCACTCTGGAGGAGGTTTTCATCCAGGATATCCCTGTACTTGGCCGCATTCATCTTTCCCTCGATTGCAACCAGTCGTCCTGTCCCTGCAGCTGAAAAACACCCCCACAGCATGATGCTGCCACCACCATGCTTCACTGTTGGGACTGTATTGGACAGGTGATGAGCAGTGCCTGGTTTTCTCCACACATACCGCTTAGAATTAAGGCCAAAAAGTTCTATCTTGGTCTCATCAGACCAGAGAATCTTATTTCTCACCATCTTGGAGTCCTTTAGGTGTTTTTTAGCAAACTCCATGCGGGCTTTCATGTGTCTTGCACTGAGGAGAGGCTTCCGTCGGGCCACTCTGCCATAAAGCCCTGACTGGTGGAGGGCTGCAGTGATGGTTGACTTTCTACAAAATTTCTCCCATCTCCCGACTGCATCTCTGTAGCTCAGCCACAGTGATCTTTGGGTTCTTCTTTTCCTCTCTCACCAAGGCTCTTCTCCCCCAATAGCTCAGTTTGGCCGGACGGCCAGCTCTAGGAAGGGTTCTGGTCGTCCCAAACGTCTTCCATTTAAGGATTATGGAGGCCACTGTGCTCTTAGGAACCTTAAGTGCAGCAGAAATTTTTTTCTGGCCAGATCTGTGCCTTGCCACAATTCTGTCTCTGAGCTCTTCAGGCAGTTCCTTTGACCTCATGATTCTCATTTGCTCTGACATGCACTGTGAGCTGTAAGGTCTTATATAGACAGGTGTGTGGCTTTCCTAATCAAGTCCAATCAGTATAATCAAACACAGCTGGACTCAAATGAAGGTGTAGAACCATCTCAAGGATGATCAGAAGAAATGGACAGCACCTGAGTTAAATATATGAGTGTCACAGCAAAGGGTCTGAATACTTAGGACCATGTGATATTTAAGTTTTTCTTTTTTAATAAATCTGCAAAAATGTCAACAATTCTGTGTTTTTCTGTCAATATGGGGTGCTGTGTGTACATTAATGAGGGGAAAAAAATGAACTTAAATGATTTTAGCAAATGGCTGCAATATAACAAAGAGTGAAAAATTTAAGGGGGTCTGAATACTTTCCGTACCCGCTGTATGTTGACAGGCAGGTACGTCATCGTATCGCAGGGGTGTTAAACCCTGTTCCTGGAGATCTACCTTCATGCAGAGTTTGGCTCCAACGCTGATCATAAAAAATTTTATTCAACAATTTGTCTCCTCCATGTCAGCGTAGCGCAATTTTGGGAAGTGTCCGCTGGACGCAAACTGCGCATGCTGTTCTGTGTCAGCCGTAACACACAGATACATTTTATATGTATATTTACACTTTGATTTGAACGAAAACAGCGTATCCGGCGTACGCAGATTTGTGTAAAAAAAGTATTCTCGTCGTTCCATAAAATTCAAATTGAACCACTGATGACAGATTCCTGGTTTTCATGCAAAATATCTGAAACTGTTCAGAAGACAAACTAAGCTTTTACAGGTTTGGAACGACATGGGGGTAAGTGATTAATGACAAAATTTTTATTTTGGGGTGGAGTAATCCTTTAAGCTTGATAGTTTGTTAGCCAGTAATGGCAAATGATGTGCCTGTTCCTGAAAGGGTTAAATTCAATTTAAAGAAATGGTTAAATACTGCATCAGAATGTTTAAACATACCAGATGTAGAGAAGGCAAAAGGTTCACACACATAAACACACACATTCACTTAACAGAGCTGCTGAGCTGATGCACAGTTGGAGATGAGGTACAAAACATTCCCCCAGTATACGACAGTAAACACAGTAAGCACTGCACCTGAGCTCTCAGGAATACTGCATTTCTGACAGAAACAGTTGATGAGCTTGAAGTACTGCACATCAGGAACAGTAAAAACTAACAGGCGAGCACAGAATTATTCATGAATGAGATTTTGAGCTTACATCTGCAAGGTAACAAGGCTCATTTTCTTGAAAATTAAACCACATCTTAAACACCTGAGGTCACCTTCACATATTAATACTGAGAAGATAACAAAGCAAAAGAAACCGAGCTAACTATACATACAGAGAACTGAATTAAGGAAAAAAAATGTTGTGATAAATAGGACTGATATAGAGCGTGTAAATAGAAAAAAGAAAAAGAAATGGAGAGTTGACCTTTGTGTGAACTGACTGCTGTAATTGTGGCAGCAGCTGTTAATCTGCCTGTCTCTCTGTCAGTCTCAATGCGAATGCAGTTGTCTTTAAACAATCTCTCCAAAGTAACTGATTCTGTCCTCATCATCCACTATGTGCTCGCTCTTTGCCACTGCCTGGTGATCACTCCTGAGTCGTAGGCCATACACTTTAAAGGAAGGGTTGAAAAGTAGCGAACTGCAAGTGTTTAAGGAGACTGAGAGAAGAATATACTTTTACATTAGTGAGCCGGAACTATAAAAGGCTAGGCTTACCAGAATTAGTTGGAATTAGGAAAGATATTGGGTACAGTGGGCATTTGATGGAATGCTGCAGAAAGAATATGTAGTGGCCAGAGGTTGTGGTAGACTTTAACATTGTCTGTCATTTTGACTGACAGGGTCGTAAAAAATTCTGTCATAATATATTATTACCCGTCATTTAATTTTCATATTTTAATTATAATAACACATTTAATTGCTTTTATTTTTGTTCACATTTTCACTTTTAATTATGAACCTACAGGACGAAATAGGCTTATGCATTTATTTTGAAAAGAACAGATGAACAGATGAGACACCGTAACTTTTCATGTTCAACACCACTCCCGCAGTGACAGCGATTTTAATATATTCCCATTTTTATGAACCAATATCAATGGACTACTTGCACTGGGCCTCGTGACGCACTTCCGTTTTGAAAGCGTACGGCTCAGTTATTTCCGGTTATGTACATTTTCAATGTGCTGTAATCATCTAGAGAGAGGAGAAGACATATTCTGATGATTACAGAGTACAGAATTTTCCAAACTCAACAGAACGCGAAGGTTTAATCCAACATAAACCGATCTGAGAAAGCGGTGGCTGTTAATCATACATGATTATGCATCCCTAAAATGTAGTAATAATCTGTATCTGTAATAATCTGTAATCTGTAAAAAGTCTGTATGTAGGTGCACTGAACACTAACCGGAAACTACCGAGCCGCAACAAGTAGAACGCGGAAGTAGTTGTGCAAGTAGTCCATTCGTAAATCCTAATCAATCTTTTGGTCTATGCTGTTTGTTTTTGGTTGATGAATGAAAGGTACATAGTGCGCCTCCTATCCAATAAATCGCAATAGACTAAGCTTTGTGTTACTTTTGATATGAAGTCTCAGATTTCAAATTCTGTCCATTTCATTAGGAAATTCAAGCAATAAACACCGTTTTGGCGTTCTTTCATGTGGTGTGACAGATCGTTGTAGCTTCTGTGTACTTGCCTGTGCGTAATCAAATGCATAGCAAAAGATTCTTGATTGTTTTGTTTTTGTTCTGGATCCAGTGCTCTGCTGCTACACTGGAGCACTCTCGCCACCAACTGGACAGGGGTGGGAATTGCAGTTTCAAGTTACAATAGATCACCCTCAGTGTAATCTGTGATGGACGGCCTTCAGATTTTTCCGTCACTGATAAAAAAAATTCTGTCAATGACGGACAATTTTCGGTTAACGCGACCTCTGGTAGTGGCACAGCACAATCACTTTTCATTGTATCATTCAATTGTCTGTGCTTCCGCTTTCTAGACAGACTGTCAGTCAGTGATGGGGATTTTTCAGTGGCTCTTTCTTCATGTTACATGGCTACATTATGTCAGTAGCTTGCAAGAAGTCTTTATGATTCAAATGCATTTAAAATGCTGGTTTATTCCGGAACAAAGAAACAGTGACTATAGCCGTGTTCCAATTCATAGAGCGCTATTCCGTGTGCACTGCTACTCCCTAAGCACAGGATATCTGCTGAGGGTCTGCTTCACAAAATGCAATAATTTGGAACAACATAGATAATATTTATACAGGGTGGGCCATTTATATGGATACATCACACATCAAACTTATTGGGAATTTCACAAGAAAAACAATGGTGTGCTTGGTTTTAACGTAACTTTATTCTTTCATGAGTTATTTACAAGTTTCTGACCACTTATAATGTGCCACAAACAGGACGTTAATATCACCAACCATTCCCATTTTATTAAGGTGTATCCATATAAATGGCCCACCCTGTATAATGGCACTATGTATAATTTTATAAAACAACACAATATGTAACAGTGGGTGAAAACTGTATCGCTCATTTGCTTGCTGCACAACTAATATGGATATGACAGTTGTCTCATCAGGTTAGCAAGAACAAAATAAAATCACATATAATAATAATAATAACAATATAAGCAATTTTAATATTTATAAAAATACAAATCCAATAAATCAACCCTGCGGTGTTTAGCTGCAACCCTGCTCACATACCATGTCATTTTCAAAAAAGCCTAAAGGACGTGATTAGTGGGATTAGATGTGTTTAATTAGGGTTGAAGCAAAACTCTGCAGGGCTGTGACCCTCCAGGAATTCAGAGTGTGTCTCAGTCAGCTCCCTAGTTCAGTGGTTCTTAATACTGTTCCTCACGACCCCCAGCTCTGCACATTTTGTATGTTTCTCTTATCGCTTCAGAGGTTTGTCCCACTCAACCATAAGAGCTCTGCAAAGTGGATATCACAGAATATTCTACTATAAATCCATTTCGAAAGAAGCGTATATGTTCCATTCAAAGGGCAGCAAAGGGAGCAGGATATGACTGCTGTTCAAACTTCATGATTATGGTTAAATAACCCTTCACACTTCTGTAGTCAGTTTTGTCTGTGCGAAGACGCTACAGGTAGTGTTTTACCGCAAATCTGTGTTTTTAAGTGAAGTAAACTTCATCTGATTTTTCATGTGCAGGGAGTAGAGAGCAGTGAACACTATGTAGATAAAATGTCAGTCGGAGCACAGTTCATTCATGGAGCTTTCTTCTAATGAACTGGTGATTTGAATCAGATGCCCTATCGCTGTGTTAAAAGCATTGACCTCTACCACAAATGTAAGACTAGGATTGGGGTGGTGCAGTGCTGGAGTGAAAGTCAACAGTTGCTGCAGACCATGTGAGATAGGTTCACCCACTTCAAAGCATGTGAGGGTGCTTTCACACCTGCCTCATTTAGTTCGGTTGAATCGCACTAGAGTTCGTTTTCCCGCTTGGTGCGGTTCGTTTGGGCAGGTGTGAATGTAGCAATCGCACTCGAGTGCGCACCAAAAGCGGACCAAAAAAGCGTACTGAGACCTCCTTGAAGAGGTGGTCTCTGTACGCTTTCAAACGAACTCTGGAGCGGTTCGTTTGTGGTGAGAACATGATCCGAACTCGAACAGACCCAACTGCAAAAAGTACTGCACCTTTTTGGACTAATCCAGCTGCCGTAATCAGCTGCGCTGTGCATTATGTGATGAGGACAAGTATTTGTTGACAGTTAGCGCTTTAGCAACATAGCCCCATGGCAGCTCGCGGACAAGCTGAGATGGAGTTGTGAGAAGGTGCGGAGCCTCATAGAAATTACAATCATAGAAATTACAGGGATACAATCAGCCAGCACAGTCGTCTCTCCATACTAAAAAGCGGCGTGTTGTCTGCCGGCTTTTTTGTCCTCTCTTTGTTTACTTCCGGGAGTTCCATTGGAATTTTCCCGCACGTTAATTCTGACCAATCGAAAAGCAGTTTAGGAAATACGTTCAATGACACATCTGGCCAACGAGTGATGTGGATCTTGTCACATGACTGCATTTTGGTTCGTTTCAACTGGTTCGGACCAGAGCAATCAGTGTGGTGTGAAAAGGACCCAAAACGGGAGAAAAATGCTACAATGTATCATTTGTTGCCCTTGGTCCGGACCAAATGAACCGAACCACAGATGTGAAAGCACCCTAAGTGAGGGGTTCTGCAACGGTTTCACTGTAGTGGGCAAAGGCCAGTTCAAAACAGCTCTTACTCTGGTATTGTCCTGATGACGTACCCCAAGAATTATATGGATGACTTGTGGATCTCTAACTTTTCTGCCTTATATAATTGATTATTAAGGAGGTGCTGTAGGACTGCTCTGACATGGAATACATGCTCCTCAATAAAGTTAGAATAGATCAAGATGTCATCAATATATATAATATATATATATATATATATGATTGTCAGCGATACAAGTCCACTCCCAAGGGGCCATCCATCTAATGCCATTATTGTCAAGTGAGGTGTTCAAGGGATTAAAGGAATCTTGTGCTCAGTACCAAAATTCACATCAATAAATTTGAGCCTATCATTGCTCAGCATAAATCTTAGCAGTGAAAAAACATCAAACTAATTGGTTCCACCATACTTGATATAATAGGAAGAAAGGGTAAACTGGACTCACCGCCAATGGGTTGCTCTGAAGTGTCCCACCTGACTACAGTACATACACAGTTGGCTGATTCTCCAAGTTCTTTTCCCTGTTCCTCCCTTGCTGGTAGGGTCAATGCTCGTGAAACTCTAGGAGGTCTAAGGAAAGGTATACAATTATCTACACGGATGGCCAAGTCAATAAACTGTCTCCTATCCTCGTCATGGCAGGCAAACTCAGATAACAATTCAAAGTTCAGTCTTTCATGAAAGAGCAACCCCAGCGTCTTTCACCAACACTGTTAGAACTTCCAGGGAGTTGAACATGAAAGCATAACGTGCTGCAAAGGATCTTCCTTGATACAGATTGAGTAGTTGATCCCCAGCTTCCAAGCATCCTGCAGAATTTTTGAAAACCTTGTGGAAATATGACAAAGTTCTCAAAGGATGGTGTGGCGTGAGGAGCAAAACGACAGGCTGACGCCCGACGTCAGGCCTCAGAGAGGTTTTTTTTTAAACATAACATAACCAAAAGTGTCCAAAAAAGGGGGGAATAAAAGTGTCCAAAATGAATCTGGTGTCCTCGACCTGCAGGGGGTTCCGTGAAGGAGGGGCAGTGTTCGAAACGGAAAGGGTCCAGGTAAGGGGCAGAGTCCGGCGGCCGCACTCGCTCCCCGCTGAGGTCCGCAGCGCGAGGGGCGGCGGCTTCTTCTGGCAGAGTCGTCCACTCTGCACCACGGCACTTCTGGAGATTAAACGGCCCGGCATCCTGGCCCGCAGCCGTCTCACGTCCGGATCGCGGGTCCGGCAGCTCGCCCTTTTGGCGGTGCTTGTTCCCTCGACTCACCTTTCCTGGACCCACGAGGACACCAGCATGCATGCAAAAGGTGCATGCACAGAGATGAGTCCGGTCTCCCGAGGAGAGGCGTGCTCGGCATTTCAACAGTGGCGGTGATGAAGCTTCATTCACGTTAAAAATTCACGTGTGTCTCATCACACGCCGCCAGACCTGGCTGTCTCGGCGCCCCTCCTCTCTCGCACGCCCACTCCCGTCAGGAGCCTGGTGAAGGGCAGCGATTACCGGACGGGATGATGATGATAATTAGGGGGGAGGCAGCCGACTCGTCACAGATGGAAAAGCCGTTTGTTCTCTGGACCCAATCCAACGCTGTTGCCATAAGCAAGAAACAAACAAATGAAACTCGACTGTCGTCAGTGAGATATAGTGATTGCTGGCCCAGGAACATCAAAAACCGCTGTGGGAAAGCCACGTGTTGGTGGTAGAGGTTTCCATGGATACTGTGGTAGTAGAAGCTGGCACTTGGAAAGATGTGGCAGAAGGGGTTAAGCAAAGACTCATTCTCACCAGCTCATCTGTGAGCATTATCAAACAGTTGAATGTTTGTTGATGTGCTGCAAGAACACTTGCTTGGACAGCACGGTAGATAATTGTTGTGAAGACACTGAATCTGTCAATGGTGAAGTCTTCTTTGATGAATGCTCAGTGACATTTGAATGAGAATCCATGTGCAGCTTTTTTTTAACACAGAGGATCAAACAGACCGTAGTCGGCAACAGAGACAGAACAATATCACAGGGGTAAGCCAGTAAACGAGAGTCATGAAACAGGCAGAGGTCTGAGCAGGCAGCAAACAACAGTAATCCATACGAAACGTGACAAGGTCAATGGGCAGGCAGCAGTAGAGAATAATCCAGGTAACACAAAGCAGCGTCAAAAGGCAGGCAGCGAACACTCAGAAACCAAAAAGAGGAAATAAATGCTCAGCATTGTTGCCGTGGCAAAACAAGACTTTGCAGTGAGGCCAGGTAATCAGGTCAGGAGTGGGCCTGTGGCAAAATATAATGGCAAGAGAATTGTCAATATTCAGGAGAGGGAGTCTTCTGATGGCCATCGAGAGTAGCTTTGAAGTCTGTATTTGTGACAGAAATACACAAATATAAATGAAGTTCCAAACGTAGGTTCGGGAGGAGCCTAATCATTCAGTCCTGTCAATCATCATTACGAGCCTATATAAGCAGCTCTCATTGCACTGTCCCAGCTTCAGTTCTTCTGGCATCCCTCCACCTCCCCTTCTCCTCCTCTGTTTCTGTTATTCTCCCTCTAGGTAATATCGCAACGGGGGGGTTGAACTCAGCGCTCAAGCCGAGCCTCGGGTTTGAGCCTCCGTTAAGGACCAGAAGCCAAGTTTGTTTACCATTGCCCATCAGGACTGGATGGGCAGGCGAACTCGTGAGATCTTTTTTAAAAAGTCACAAATATGAACTCTGGGAAAGTGATATCCCTCTCTTCATGAGACACTTTCAAAACATGTTTAAAATCCATGGTAAGCATTCAAGAAAATCCAGCATAGGATTGTGCAACAGGGGCTCTTCTCTTGGCCAAATGCCTCGCACATCCCTGAGATTCCTTGAAATACTTAAAAAATCTCCAGGCTTTCAACGTGGAATGATAAAAATGTGTTAATCTAGACAGATAAGCTGTGTCCGTAACAAAAAGATGTCAGTCTAGCCCCATACTGCCTGCTTTCTTCAGGAGGGCACACTCTACCCCAAATCAGATTATATCCTCTCCATAAATTAGTCCTTTTGCTGTCTGAACTCTATCATTATTCTGCTTTTAATATCCACTAATGACCAGACCAAAAGACGTCTAGAAGACGCTTTTAGATATTTTCCATTAGTTCTTCAGAGAGTTCTAATAGAGTCATTTTATGCAATGCAAAGCTGTTGCAGACTAAAACTCTTCCCCCATATGGTTACTGGGGTAGCATCTGTAACCATCTTTAAGGGTAAATACACACTACGTTCGAATACTACGATTTAAGGCAATTTGATTCTAATGTGATTAATGGTACGATTGGAAGTCATTGACAACACAAAAATTGATTGCAAGTTCACATGAACTGTATTGAAATGTATACAATATATAACTCAACTGTTAAACCAGGAACATCAATAAAGTGTGATGCGCAATCAGTGTATGTGTTCAGCAGAGGTTGTGTTAGACTTTAACATTGTCCGTCATTTTGACAGACAGGGTCGTAAAAATTCCATCATAATGTATTATTACCCGTCATATTAATTTTAATACTTTAATTATAATAACACGTTTAATTGCTTTTATTTTTGTTCACATTTTCACTTCATGAACCTACAGGACAATATAGGCTTATACCATTTATTTTGATAAGAACAGATGAACAGAGACTGTGACTTTTCATGTTCAACACCACACCCGCAGTGACAACGAAGGACACTAAAATATTTCTCGATTTTAATAGATTCTCATTTTTATGAACCAGTATAGATTCTTAAATATCAGTCAATTATTTGGTCTATGCTGTTTTCAGTTGATGTTTGAACAGTACATTGTGCGCCTCACATTCAATAAATTGCAATCTTTGTGCTTTGATACTTTTTATATGAAAAAGTCTCAGATTTCAAATTCTGTCCATTTCATTAGAAAATTCAACCAATACCGTTTTGGCGCTCTTTAATGTATGTGGCGTGATAGATCGCTGTAGCTTAAACTGGGTACTTGCCTGTGCGAAATTAAACACATAGCAAAACATTTGTGACGGTTTCGTTTCTGTTCTGGATCCAGTGCTCTGCTGCCACACTGGAGCGCACTCTCCACCAACTGCACAGGAGTGGGAATTACAGTTACGAGTTAAAATAGATCACCTTCGGTGACGGCCTTCAGATTTTTCTGTTACTGATAAAATTTTCGATTAATGTTATCTCTGGTGTTCAGTTTCTTTCAAGTTCCACAGTCCAGTCTCAGAAATAACAGAGAATGTATATATGTAGCCAAAAGGAGAGTGCAATCAAAGGCCACTGAGATCCACCGGCAGTAACTCTATAGATCCAATGATCAAGGGTCAGTGGCTCGCCATCTTCCTTCTAGAAGAATTCAATAGCATGCAAAAAAAACTTGGCCTGCAACAAAACAGGCACATCCATAAGAGTTACTCATTAATCAGCTAAAAGTCTATTTACACGGACCTTAATGTACAATAAATTCTGTTTAAACATAATAAATAAGTTCAAATCATGAAATCAACTTCTTAAACATTCACAATCATGTGCTCAATTCACTCAACATACATACTGAAGGTACATAAGGCCCACTCAGTTAATTATTTTGTCAACAATGTGACTTTTGCACTCTAAATAATTAGCAAAAATCAACATTCCCTTTTTGACTATGCAGAGAACTTTTACATCAAGTCGATCACATTCACGTTTCTTACCATGAATCACATTATGCGTTCTCAACAACGCATTAAAATGGCTGCTCAGCACTACAACACTTGCATCATACATCAATGCTAAAACTCAGGGATAATCAGGGATAAACCCAGTTACCCTCATTATTCACATCACTATGAGTTTTTTTTGCTAGAAAATCCTATCAAGATTTTTAGCCTGATAAATGTTGTGATAGTATAAGCCTTCTTCCTCTTATCCATCATCCCATTAACATTAAGGGATCCCACCCGTAAGGTCTCAAAAAAGAGAAGACAGAACAGAGAGAAAACAGTCAAGAAGAAAAACGTTAGCCACAGTGATTAGTTTTTTCCCCTCTTTGGCCTCTCTTTACCAGTTCTATTTCTTTGTTGAACTGAAGTAATGTGTTTCTTTAGCCTAAAGGGTTTCTGCTGTAAAAGTTCTTCATGAATGCTTAATCTCCTTGCCGACATTACAGATACTGTAAGCTTATCCAATAAGCTTATCCAAGTCACACTGTCCTCATCATCAACTTCATCAACAGCCTGTTCTATTTTTCTATCTATTTTTCTATTTTCATACTTATATTTAGAAAACTATTTAATGTAAACTCATAATTCATTCTTCCAACAAGTGAAACATTGGCTTCAACCTTTCACATTTTAAAAAGGTGATCCATATCTTCAGACTCAAAACAAAATGGACATTCCTCTGTTGGATCAATGTGTGCCCTAATGTGTGCCCTACCTTTTGTATTGTAGTCTCGTCTGACCGAGACTGAGATGGAGACTAAGGCCTCTGGCTATACCTTGGCCCTCCATCTCTTCGGCTCCACTGGGCTTCCTCCACCATTTTCCTTGGTCGCTCCAGTGCTCCGGTGTCCTGCAGAGTTTAGCTCCAACCCTAATCAAACACACCTGAACCAGCTAATCAAGGTATACTTGAAACCTCCAGGCAGGTGTGTTGAGGCTAGTTAGAGCTAAACTCTCCAGTTTAGCTCCCTCCAGGACCAAGTTTGGTGACCCCTGCACTAGGCTCTCCTGCCACACACACACATCATTCACACTCCCCTGAATACTGCTCACCTGCACCTGTCCCTAATCACCAATTCAACCAGCTCTCCAAATAAGCCACACTCACAGTGCAGTTGAGGTCAGGTCTTGAATGGAATACAACCTCTGTTCCCAGCTACTTACCTGTTTTCAGATGATCTTCAGTGACTATACCTCCTAAGTTCCACTCGATTCCTTGCTTCTCCTCACTTTGTGTCCCAGACTGCTGATTCTGTGTGTGCTGGCTTATGGAAAAATGTTTCTATTTTCTGTTGAAAGGCAAACTGTAAAAGTTATTTGGCTAACCTTTGACTTATGCTGTTGACAATATGCTGTTGTTAATACTCACATGTCTTCTGATTTGTGCTAATAATAATAAGGGCTGGGTATCAAAAATCATTCCATTTTAGAACCGGTTTCAAATTTGCAAGTATTCGATAAGTATTCGTGCATTTCGATTCCACTTAATGATTCCTGTGTACGCATTTTAATATGATTTTAAATGATTTAAGCGGAAGAAGGTAAAGAACTTGTGCACTGTTTGTGTGCAGCACACACATCTGAGGCACGAGCACAGCAGGTTCCCAGCCTGTGTCAGTTGTCAAACCGCTCCGTGCATTTCCACTGCAGAAAAGGTTGTTCTTGGCCGGAACTGATTTTTGTTTCATATTTACCGACCAATATGCATAAAAATACGCTAGTAGGCTGTATCATCTTAAACACAGCTGCTTTTTGTCTTATACATAAACCGTTTATGAAGTTTATAAAGAAAACGCATATGTAACAATATTTTTAGATCCACATGCTTTCGGTGTTGAGACAGCAGCCTAATAAATGTTCTGCCTGTCATTAATGTTAATCAAAAAAACTAAAGAAAATCATTCACTGATCTTGACTGAATATATAACTTTAACAAGAATCTATATTTTATTTATGAAAAGAAAACTATAGTGTTTTTAAAGTTGTTGTTCCTATTTTATTACTGATTGTTTACTTGTCTTTAACAGTTTAAAGTGTATATTAGTCTAGTTGTTTTTGCTGTGGTAGTTTTTATTAAAACCATAGGCAAACATTCCTCTTGTAGTCTTATTTAGTGTAGTGTTATTTAGCTGCAACAGAACGCCTCGGGTTATGCATGTAACCATGAGAACGAGACGCTGCGCCCCCTGGGGAGCACATTGGGCAATAAAGCCAGCTGACCGGTGTCTGAAGCATGTGTGAAACAATGCCAATCCTATTGGTCTACATGGCCCATGATGTCATAGGCGGGTACCTGGAAGTATAAAAGGGCACCTGCTGAATACGTTATCCACTTGGCTGTGTGAAGGAGAAGTAAACAGGCAGGCCGAAGGCATGGCATAGGGGCGCAGCGTCTCGTTCCTTCTTGAGGAACCATGGCTACATGCGTAACCCAAGACGTTCCCCTTCTAGGGAACTCCACGCTGTGCCCCCTGGGGGGCACATTGGGGAATGAAATGCCAACTATACCATGCCAAGGCACATGCCTGTCCACCTGGTGGGAAAGCGCCAAAAAAAAAGCGACGGGCATACACCAAGCCTTTCCTCAGAAAGGGGCCAGGCCACTGATGCCACATGCCACTCACATAACCTGGCAGACAAGGGGAACTCGATTTAAATCAACGGTAACATCCCACCCAAGTTAAGAGCACAGCTATCCTCAAATAGCTTTGCTATGTGAGCAATACTAGCCTGGATACACAAGACCACTGAAGAGGCTAACTACAAAGCCTCTAGAGGAGCTCAATGAGACCACTACTTAAATCTCAGGTAATGAGAGTTATCATAGCAGATAGTTATGTCCTAAAGGTCTTGTGAAGGCTTGTAGACCAGAATAACAATACACAACTAGCATAGATGGCCAGGCCAGACCTTCCTGCAAAGGTGCCCAGAGCACAGAGAGTGGGCTATCTACTTACAACCCTAGCAGGGGAGATAGCACAGTCTAGGCAAGGGCTCAAGGAGGCCGCTACTTAAAGACCATAAGAAGGGGAGCGGTCAATGAGCTACCAGATAGATATCCTCAGATAGCTATGTATCTAGGAAGGGGCTACCAGAAGGGGGACTGAATGAAACTTCCTAGGCCACAGAGAGTGGGTCTGTCTACTTTAAAACACAAAGAGGGGAGACAGCACTGTCTAGGGAAGGGCTCAGAAGACTGCTACTTAAATCCCTAAGTAGGTGAGCAATCGCTGAGCTAGCACAGATAACTAGGCTCTAGGAAAGAGGACCACTCCAGGAGGGAGCTCACCACAACTGCCAGTAAACACAGCTAGCCTCAGATAGCTGTATTCGTGTAAGCCTGTCCTGCCATACAATGGCTGAAATTTAACCATCCTCAGATGACTATACTAAGGAGGTCTCCAATCCGTGTCAGTCCCTCTATGAAGCACCGTGTTATTGACCAGGAGCTCACAAGACAGAGATCTGGACCATAGTAAATGATTTGCTAAAGAGTGAACACATAAACATCATTAGTCCGAGATCAAAGCCTGATGTAATCAGTGGCCATAACACTAGAGGGCTGGACACAGCTATCCTCGAATAGCAGTTCCTTCAGATAAGGCTGAAGACTCCTCAGACCACGGAAGTGGGCCATCTACATAAAACCCAGAAGGGGAGACAGCACGGTCTAGGCAAGGGGCTCAAGGAGACCATTATTTAAAAATCCTAAAAGTTGAGTAGTCTCCGAGCTAGAATACAGCTATCCTCAAATAGCAGATTCCTAGACTACAGCACTTACTCAAAAAGGTTTATGCCAAGGGGAATCAACCTGGTTATAGAAGCCAGGCTAGAACATAGCTGCCTTCAGACCGTCGTAGTGTCATCCCAGAGCAAAGTGAGCTTGAGCTGGAGAATAACCATACACAGACAGTTATACTCTCAAGACAGGAAGCTGAACACCCTGGGAGAGAAAGCTTGCAAGCATCTCTCCACAGAGTATTTAAATATATATGCCCAGCGGGGCTCTCCACACACACAATAACATGCATATTAGAGAGGCATGATTAAGAATATTGCTCCACCCACAATCTCGTAGGATCAGGGCTGAAATGACTCTGTGCTCACATTTTATCGTTCTAGAAACCCAAATAACATCTGTGGCATCTGACAACACATTTAGAGAGGGTGTGCAGATCCCGCAGATCAAAGCAATGACCATGAGGTGGGATAAACTGTGTCACGGCAACAGGGGAATTGGGCCGTGAGTAGTGTTGTCACGATACCAAAATTTTTACTTCATACCTGACTAAAATATCACGATACTACTACTGAACCGATACTATTTTAATGGTTACATTAAAAATATATTTAACAAAAAGCATGTCTAATTAACTGAAATCATGAAACTTGCAGAATTCAACAGCAATTTATTAAAAGTTAAACAGAAATTACATGTTTTTAAGGCCCTATGAAATACATTTTATTATTTTTCTCAAATTCAGTTTTGTTTGTGAATCTCTGTTTTCCATTAATTTTCTTAATTTTTCTGGTAAATATTCCTTAAACATTGTTTTAATAATATTTTTATTAGTAGTAGTAGCACTATCTTTACATGAAGTAATATATTAATATATTTCTATCTGTCAAGTTAAACCGAACTTTTATTTTGACGGGTTGCTGTGAAGACCTTTAGGATCTTCATTATATGACGATAGTTTTCCACAAAGGTAAAAAGGATAAGGTAAAATGCTCATGAAGTGACTGAGAACACAGACAAGCAGAAATATGGCTAAAATGCATTCTTAAAGTACCAGTACTAGTAAAATGAGGAATCGTACTGTTTTTAAAAGCAGGGTATCACAATACTTTTTAAGTATCGGTATATTGTGCGACACTAGCCACGAGACATGCATCTCTCAGGAATAGGAACAAATGGAACAAGGCCCTTGAAGTTGACTCTCTCATCACTCGCATCACTGGGGATTCTGGGGCCACAGGTGGACTTATGAAAGAAGATGGCATCAACTGTGAATGAATTGGGTGGGGCTGCCACAGCAGATGAAAAATGGCAGAGAAATGCTGGCCCTTGTTCCAATGGTGGTGGAATTTATTAAATTAAACCACTTCCAGGTACAGTAAAATATAAATACATATACTGCACACACATCTAACTTGCAGTGTTAATATGGAGCTATATTCTGTTGCAAAATAATGTATATTGCTTCATAAAGATAGCTCTATAGAGATTTTTTTTTTATATAGTATTGAAAATGTTAACAGATTTTAACTGCTTCTTAGGCTGAGCAATGTGATATGTGAGACCAGAATTAATTAATTCACTTAATATTCTACAAAGAAACACTTGTTCACTAAAATTAAGTCAACAGGCATTCAAAAATTAAAACTAAACTGAGTGCACAGCTTGTGTAAAATAATTTAGCCTCATTACCTTTAGGATTTGCATACCCCTGGCAATTTGCTGATTTTTTACTCATTAATGTCAGTCACAGCTTATATTGCCTTGGAGAAACTGGGCGTTAAGCCCCAATGGTGACAGGCACCTATATTTACAGCAATCATTCAGTCACAAGCTAAGTTCATTAATACCACTTAACCAGCACCAAAGCTACAGTATACAGCAGATATAACACTTGGAGAACTTTGGTCGGTCAATGAATGATGTGTTTATTATGTAGCACCCTGCGATGATTAAATATCTTACTTCAGTCACTTTGGGAGATGTCTGAGGTAAATGGAAGATTATTGTTAAAAATAACAATCACAAAACTACTGTACTGCAACTTTTCTAAATTAGGAAAATTGTGTTGATAGTTATATAAATACAGTTCAGGGCAAGTTTAGATACTTCTTGCAGAATCTGCAAAAAGATTAGAATTTAAAAATTTGAGAGTTTTTTTTTTTTTTTTTTTGTTGTTTTTTTTTTTATGTATTTATTTATTTGAAGCGTCAATAGATCATAAAGGTTGGTTTCTAATTAGGCTTGAGATGCTTTTGGGACACAACTGTTATTTCACAAAACAGACTAATATTCCATGAAAATAAATTGTTCAAAAACTTTAATCTGGATGTCAAGCATTCACCACAGCCACCCCCATCAGCCATGTCACCTACAGCACCGCCCACTCGTTCTGCCTCACCGGAGTTCAGATTATGCACACCTGAATCTAATTACCACACCCTATAAATAGACTTTCCCTTCATTCAGTCCTTGTCTGGTCTACCGTTCACTTCCCCTATGCTAGCTCCAGACCTCATGCTTCTCAGACTCTCCTGTGTGTGCGACGACTTTTCTGCTTTGCTCCTCGGACTGCTCATGAAACCTCCCTACAAGGACTGTCAGATAAGCTACCATATTGCCATTACTTCCTGCATTCTGTTAACCTCTAAACTTGTTAATAAACATTCAAGTTACTCTTCTTACTCCTGTTTCTGGTATCATCCCTGTGCAAACGTGACACTGGATTAGAATGATCTGGATTTGGAAATCCCATGCTTTGCTATCCAGGATCAGGTAACCCATTTTACTTTTGTGCCAGTTTTTCAAAGCAAAATTGGATTGGATCACCCTGATCCGGATACACACTTTTTCAGATTTCCAAATCTGGATTACTAGTGCTCTACGGAGCACCTAAAGGGACATGGTGATGGAAAAAAACAAAACAAATTGAATGTTTTGCATTGTAGTTGTGCACTGCATTTACACAAATAACTATTTCTGACTGGTCCATGATTGTGCCAATGTAGTTTACAATCAGTGATTTAAAAAAAAACAACAACAACTTTAAATTAAATATAGTAATTTAGTTTGATATTGACAGCTGTTTGATGATTTGGGGATATATTACATGTTAAAAATGTTGTATTTTTAGCCCATTTTAAAGTTTGTTTGTTTTTGTTTTTTTTTTTTTTAAAGCCATTTTCAAGATTTGATCAAATCTGATGGCCAAACCTGATCAGATTACTTTTCAACAATTGGCCCCTGATGATGTCTTCCAAGGGTAACATGTAAAACATGAAAAGCAACGGTTCTAGTACTGAGCCTTGTGGTACTCCATACTAAAGGTACATATGTGACCCTGGACCACAAAACCAGTCATAAGGGTCCAATTGAGATTTATACATCGTCTGAAACCTGCAGAAATAAGCTTTCTATTGATGTATGGTTTGTTAGGATTGGACAATATTTGGCCGAGATATAGCTATTTGAATATATGGAATCTGATGGTGCAAAAAAATCAAAATATTGAGAAAATTGCCTTAAAAGTTGTCCAAATGAAATACTTAATAATGCACATTACTACTCAAAAATTAAGTTTTGATATATTTACAGTAGGAATTTTTCAAAACATCTTCATGGAACATGATCTTTACTTAATATATTAATGATTTTTGGCATAAAAGAAAATCAGTAATTTTGACCCATACAATGTATTTTTGGTTATTGCTACAAATATACCCCAGCGACTTAAGACTGGTTTTGTGGTCCAGGGTCACATATGAGCTAAACCATTTATGGCTTTATAAGTAACAATATTTTGTAACTGATACAGAACTTAATAGGTGGCCAGTGTAGAGACTGTAAAATAGGGATAATATAATCATATTTTCTTGACATGGTAAGGATTCTAGCAGCTACATTTTCAACTAACTGTAGCTTATTGAAGATACAGGACAACTATCTATCAGTGCATTACAGTATTCCAGTTTTGAGTTCATAAATGCATGAACTAGTTTTTCTGCATCAGAAACAGGTAACAAGTTCCGAAGCTTAGCAATGTTTCTAAGATAAAATAACGTTGTTGTTGCTGTTGTTGTGTGTTTTTTTTTAGAAGTAACATTTAGTGGAAGTAACAGTACATTCGTCTAGATTGTAAATTGTAATCAAAGAGATTCTGTGTACTGGTTTTTCAGTCCAGTAAGTAATATCTAAGTAATATCTCTGTCTTATCCGATTTAATAGCATAAAATTATCCAATCTTTTACATCTTGACACACTCTGTTGCGAATATGAACCAGATGCTGAATGTACTGTGAAAGTGCGCTCTGATGATGACGGCGATGGTAAAATCATCTGCTCAAACTAAGCCCTTCTAAATTTCCAAAGGTAAAGAAATAGGCTTTATTTTATTCTTTTGTAATTGTTCTTAAAATATCAAGTTTTTTGATCGAGTTTTTTGCTATTACAGCAGTTAGAAATCCATCCATGCAATACGTGCTGGATATATAGGTCCAGGGCGCTAAAGACCCAAATATGTAATAGTGATTGGTGAAACATTCAAACATTTATGGGTTAATAAGCTCTTTTGCGGTCAAGCAAATACAACAGTAACAGTATTATACAACAGTAATACCCATTCTGTCATCAGAGAAACTTGTAATCTTGGAGGTTTTTAGAATTGCATGGAAAAATGTTATGTCCAGCTATAGACAGGCTGTAAAAGCAACCAGGGCTGAGCATATCTGCAAACTCATACAAAATAACCAAAACAATCCAAGGTTTTAATTTAGCACAGTGGCTAGATTAACAAATAATCAGTTTAGATCCTGTACCCACTACATTTCTGAAAGAGTTGTTACCTGTAGCAGAAGAGCCGCTTCTCAATATTATTATCTCTAGGTCACGTGACGTCCCAAAATGCTTCAAGCTGGCAATTATTAAGCCTCTCATTAAGAAAACACAACTAGATCCTAGTGAACTGCCAAATTACAGACCTAATTCAAATCTTCTGTTTATTTTTATAGGGTCTGGCTGCAGACATACACTTGCATTTTTTCTGACCTGCACTCTCAGACAACAGCACTACCACAAGTGCACTTGCAGTCTTATATTTTTTATTTAATTTATGTATTTATGCATGTATGTATGTATGTATGTATTTATTTATTTATTATTTTTTAAATTGAATCTCTCAACATTTTACAACAGTAGCTCGGTGGCTGTAACGGGACTCCAGGGAAGCGTGTAAGATCCAGATGCGAACTTTATTAAACAGATCGTAGTCAAGACAGGCAGGATCAATCTCCAAACAAACAGTAACACGTAGGCAAGACAAAAGCAAAATCCAAAATAAACAGGCAGAGTCCAAATACCGGTGAGCATTCCAAAAGTGACAAATAAACAAGGCAATGGAACAAGGCAAAAACTATGGCAATGAAACAGAACAAAACAATGGCAAAAACAAGGCAAAACTATGACAAGAAACAAAACCATGGAAAATAACAAAACAAACTGGATTGTGGAGCTGTGGCAGACAGTGGAACCTTGGAGGACCTGGACCGTGGGACAGTCGTAGACAGTGGAACACTGGAGGGCCTGGGCCATGGAGCAGTAGCAGACAGTGGAAACTTGGAGGACCCGGGCCGTGGAGCAATGGCAGACAGTGTAACACTGGAGCAGAAGTCCACCATGCTTGATTCGGAGGAGCCTGGAGCCATGGTGGAGCAGGGAGAGCAGGCAGCCATGGCGGGGCAGGCAGAGCAGGGAGCCATGGCGAGGCAGGCAGAGCAGGCTGAACAGGGAGCCATGGTGAGGCAGGCAGAGCAGGCATAACAGGGAGCCATGGCGGGACAGACAAAGCAAGCAGAGCAGACAGGAACAAAGGTATCCACATTGGAACAAATGACATCCATAGCCGAGCAGAGAGTTCATGATTAGCCTTCTTGGCCGTGACATGGCAGGCAAAGAGTTCATGATAGGCCTCCTTGGCCGTGACATGATGGGCAGAGAGATCATGATTGGCCTTCTTGCCCGTGACATGGCGGGCAGAGAATTCATGATTGGACGCCGCCCCCATAGGAGGTTCTGCAGCCGGAGCCACGACCTCCGGGGGCACTGGCGCAGACTCATGGTCAGACATGGCAGTGAGTTCATGGGTGGACGCCGCCTCCTTTGGAGGATCTACAGCAGAAGCTGACACCTCTGGAGGCATAGGCGCAAATTCTTGGACAGACGAGGCCTCTGGAGCAGACAGTGTGTAGCCCACACGCTCAAAATGGAAACAGCCATTACAGGCAGCACAGTAGATAGTGGGATGCCTGCCGATCTTGAGGGTGTGGACACTGTGGACACGTGGCTTGGAAGTGTGGGCTCTGCGTGGCTTGGGAGCGTGGGCTCTGCGTGGCTTGGGAGCTGAGACAAGACCTGACAAGGCTTTGGGACGTCAGCTGGTACGTGACGAGGCCCTGGGGGGTCAGCTGATATGTGACGAGGCTCTAGGAGGTCAGCTGAGACGTAACGAGGTTCTAGAGGATCAGCAGAGACACAACGATGGCTTGGCGAGGCCCTGTACTGGCAGCCATGTCGTGAAGAGGAGCTGTTAGGAGCACAGCTGTTTCTTGACTTGATTCAGGAAGGTCTGTCATGACTTGACTTGACTCAGGGAGGTCTGCCGTGGCTTGACTTGACTCAGGGAGGTCTGCCGTGACTTGATTCGACTCATGAAGAACAGCTGTGTCTTGACCTGGCTCGTGA
>VONZ01002156.1:0-65550 GCA_012976165.1 Labeo catla
CTACCAAAGCTGTGAGAGTTGCCCCTCGAATGAATGATGGCTGTCAGTGACATTATACCCTTCAGCCAAAGGCCTGAGCTGCATACCCAGATACTTACCTGTAAGGGGTCAGAAATGCTGGACACGGGGTAGAGCTCGAAGGCTTGGAATCAGAAAGGAGATTCCTATAAGGGGATACGGCTAAGTGGCTAGGGTAATAACTAGGCCTGGCCTGTCACCCAGGGGCTACCGCTGGCTCTGCATGGGTTCGCTCAGAAACCGTCTCACAGAACGTAGGTAGCAGCACCCTGTTCAGATTGGTATCCTTAGACGTTGGTAGCAACACCCTGTTCAGATCGGTATCACCAAGGATACATAGGTAGAATGGGGCCCAAGGTGACCGGGTCTGAACCAATTGGGAACGAAATTGAGCACGTAACCCATACCATACAAGATTTTAGAAAAGTGTGCAAGGTGCCTAGCATGCAAACTTACCACCATGTGGATTTTAGAAAGCACACAGAAGCTGGAGTGTGCACTTACCATAAACATGGATTTTAGAAATACCGTTACTTAGGGGAGCTTAGCCTAGGAGATGCCTCAACAGGTCCTAGGTAGCAGATGCCCAAGAGGTATCAGAGCAGCCTAACAGGAGCAGCCTAACAGGGAGGCACAAAGAGGCCTAACGACCTGAGGCTACTGTTCAGCAGTGCTCAAAGAACAGAGGATCCAATAAGTGATGGTCTCAAACGCTCAATCAGGAGCAGCATGCTTAGAGATAACCCTTCGCAAGCGCTCAGTTGGACCTGGTAACAGGTGATCTCAAGCACTCAGTTGGGAGCGGTCAAGCTAACCCTCAATGGTGAGGAGAGCACTGCTTGGGCTCAACCAACAAGGAGAACAGCATAACTGGGAGGCAGAAAGATGCCTAACAACCTGTGACTACTGCTCAATAAAGCTCCAAGAGCAGAAGACCTAAGACAATCCTCAGACGCTTGATAGGGAGCCGTAGCTCACATAACCTGCCCAGGACCAGCGGGCTCATAAGGGACCCTCCTGTAGTGAGGGGAGCACAGCCATGTCCGAGGAGCAGAGTAATGCAAAAAGGGCCATAAGAATGGGATCCAGCTTAAAAGGGAATCACACATTCCAACCAGGACCAGCGTAGAGGAAGCTGATGAAGGAGATGACAGCAATGGGCTCAACAACCCCATATTGTTGCATATGGAGTTCAGTGGAGCAGTGGTCTCGGCTCTCAAGCTGAGACGGGCCCTCCAAATACAACTGGGAGGGATAGGCTCATAGCTAACCCTTGCAATAAGGGGAACACTTCCAAGCTCGACCAGAAGGCAGTGCTAGATTAGAAGGGCAGCCTGGCAGGGCCCAACAAGTGGTTGTGAAGTGACACGGTTGAGCACCGCTTCATACCCGCCATCTTAATAGAGAGTACAGGTCCCGATCAACCAGGCCCAAGGAGAGCCTGCAGAGACAACAGGACCCGATGACCCGATAATGCATGCCGCTCCTCAGAGCCAAAACACTGCGAAGGGTTTACGTAGAAACATACCTCACTCATACCTCAGGGAACACAGGATACTCGAGCCCACTCCGCGAAGTGCAGTATGACAGAGGGGTCCAAATACTGCCGCTGTCTCGTGCAGCTCCACCCTAAATAAACATCTCCACTTCCGGATAATTTACTACCCTCTTCCACTCATCTAATCTTTTCTAATTCCACCACAAAACCATTAGATAATTTAGAGCATTTTTCCCACCAAAGGCAGCAACTGGATGTCACACCCTTGTGGATTGTTTATGTTGGTTTCTCCCTCTTGTGCCCATATTTGGTTGTTCCTGTTTCCTGTCCTTGTTCAATCATTAATAGTTAACCTTGTATCACCTGTGCCTTAGCTATGTTTATCGTTATCACCTGTCCTTGTATCATTAGCACCCCTTTATAAGTTGCATTCAGTTCAGTGTTTGTTGTCCGGTCTCATCAATGTGAACATCAATGTATGCATGGTTTTACCCTTCTGCTGTGGATTTACCTGTTTTGGATTTACCTGTGGAATATAATAAAGACTTCATCTTTGACCTTCGTCTTCGTTCGCCCCCTTCCTTACATGATACGTGACACTGGATATCTAGATCCTACAGCTTTCATTTGACTATTTACATTGAAATATTGTCATTTTGGAAATTATTTACTCATGTGGTGCATTTACATCTACATGAAGATCAATGGCTTTTCACATGTGTGAACTACTCTGTGCAATAAATGCAGACTTAAACATGAAGTTTTGTTTAGTTGCATTTGCCACACCATTGTAAGATTTAAACATTTCCCACAACAAGGATGCAAATGTCATAGGATGAAAATATCAGGACATCTGTCCGAGAGCTGAATCTTAGAAGAAAGTGGGTCATGCAGCAAGACAACGTACAGCACAGAAGTCATTATACCAAAAAATGGTTAAAGAAGAACAAGGTTAATGATTTGGAATGAGTCAAAGTCCGGACCTAAATCCAATTGAAATTTTGTGGAAGGACCTGAGGCAAGCAGTTCATAGGAGGAAACCCACCAATATCACAGGGTTTAAGTGTTTCTGTACTGAATAATGGGCTAAAATTCCTACAGGCTGTTGTGCAGGATGATCAGCGGTTACAAAATACACTATCTGCGGTTATTGCTTCAGAAAGGGACCCCAGGGTCATCAGATACTGAAAGCAAAGTTCACATACTTTTGCAACTTGCAAATATTTAACACTGGATCATGTTTCTCAGTAAATAAATTACAAAGTTTATTTATTTTTTGTCTCATTTGTTTGATTGGGTACTCTTTGTCAACTTTCAGGACTCTGATGAAATCTGATGTTTTGTGTTATATATTTGTTAAAAAATGTAGAAAATTCTAAAGGGTTCACAGATTGTGTCAAAGTTTTTTTACAGTGTTAAACGGGAAAATATTGTTTTTCGATTATGCAAACAAAATACAGTCCTGCTCTTAAAGCAGTTTTAAAAACAGGACAATAGTAAGATAAGTAAGTAGTAAGTTAAAATAATTTCGTCGTTGATTCAGTGATGACATCAGTATCTGTGCAATCAAGTGTACAATATTATAATAATGTTTAATTTCTATAACCTTTTTAACGTTTTTAAAGGTTAAGTGCTCCCCTAACTTTACCTTGGAGTTGGTTCATAGTCTTGCATAGCCAGACCTGCAGACCTTGGCCACTCTGAATGGCCAAGGCCCACTCAAGAGGCCATATGACTGACAGGTAAAGCAACCAATCACATTTCGTTTTGTGCCAAGTCATGTTTAGGAGTGTGAAAATGTCGCAACAACAACAGACCAGTGTGTAAAACTCCTGAATGTATTTTAAAGATTTTGTGCCATAAACTTTAAATATTTAACATGCTTTTGAAAATCCAGCATTTAGTTAATCCAGATAAGCGCACATTGTCAACATGACGGCTTTCTTCTTTCATGAGGGGGTTTGGCATCATAACATCTTTTGTTAAAAAACGTGATGCACACATCTCCCAAAAATCCTGTATAATTCAACAAATCTGATGACGACTTAGAAACTCATGAAGTGTTTCCACTTTTGTGTACTGTACACATTAGACGTTCAGTCAACGGTCCATGTGTAATCTAAAAGATAAATTACTAACTATAATGCATTTTGTATTAGTAACACAAATAATTTCAAAGAAACAACAAGCAATACACTGAATAAAATGTGAAAGTAGACAGATATAGTATTTTTACAGTGTAATTTCATGGATAATACATAATCTGCCCAAAACTAATGTTATGGTTATGGGAGGAATGCGTCACAACACACTGTACATCACACTCTGTTGCGTATTGTATGCATATCAAGTCTGAATTAGACATTATCAGTCAATCAATCACGTTTATTTATACAGCGCTTTTTACCAAAACAGGTTGTGTCAAAGCAACTTTACAGTATTAAATAGGACAATAGTGTTGTTGTTATAGTGTTATAGTTCCATGTTGAAGCAAAGTCAGATTGCAGAGGACTCATCTGGTTCCCATGGTCTTGCGCCGACGGCCGTCTAGGTAATAAAATTCCTCATTGATGGTCCGTCTCTGGGGCTCATCTAGTTGACATGGTCCCCGCTGATATTCACGGATGTAAAGGTCATCTCTAGGTGCTGATCCACCATCTGTGCTGGGTATGGACTGGATCCGGGGGACTGCAGTGACCCTCTGATCAGGATACAGACTGAATCTGGTGGCTATGGTGACCTCGGAATAAGAAAGAAACAGACTAATATTAGCGTAGATACCATTCTTCTTACGATGCAACAAGTACATCAGGTGTTATGGGAAGTGTTCCTGGTTCCGGTTGACCTAATTAATGCAGCCTAACAATCCTTTAACGAATTTGGATTATATAAATGAATTATGTATAGGCCAAGTTAAAGAGATGGGTCTTTAATCTAGATTTAAGCTGACAGAGTGTGTCTGCCTCCCGAACAATGTTAGGTAGATAATTCCAGAGTTTGGGTGATTCCAGAGTTTGGGCGTGTTTGGGCCACATTACAGCAGAGGAAGGAATGTCACCTGATCAGATGAGTCTTGTTTTCTTTTACATCACGTGAATGGCCATTTACGTGTGTGCCATTTACCTGGGGAATGATAGCATCAGGATGCACTGTAGAGCAACGACAAGCCGGTGGAGGGAGTGTGATGCTTTGGTCAAGGTTCTACTGGGAAACTCTGGGTCTGGCCATTCATGTGGACATAAATTTCACATGTGCTTCCTACCTAAACATTTGCAGACCAGGTAAACCTCTTCATGACAGGGGTGTTCCAGTAGGATAATGTACCCTTCCACACTGCATACATTGTTCTGGAATGGTTTGAAGAAGATGATGAAGAGTTCAAGGTGTGGTCCTGGCCTCCAAATTCTCCATATCTCAATCCATTTCATTTCAAGGATGTGCTTGGCCAACAAGTTTGATCCACGGTGAGTTATAGAGTCCATGCCTTGGTGGGTCAGCACTTGGTTTTGGCAGCATGCAGAAGACCGACAGCTTATTAGGCAGCAGGTCATTTGTTTTGGCTCATTGTTATATGCTTCCTAATGGTATTTACTTCACTAGGCTCTTTAAGACTTTACTGTGCCATTTTTTTCAACAAATGCAAATCAATAATACGAATTCAGCAATCTCATTGTAAATCTTGTAAATCAGGCTTATTTTGTGAGTGCCAGTAGAAGTCTTACTTATGCCACCCATACACTACACAATTTCATCAGATTTCTGTTCCTTTTACTCTGCATGACTGTCTTGGGTATAATGATTATAATAAAGTTGCTGTGGTTTGCACATTACACAATGGACCATGACTGGGGGTTACACATTACACAGGATAAATTTTCCTAGTCCTGTATCTTGCTCTTTCATTGGCTGTAGGTCATTACCAAGGTAATTTCCAGTCAAAACACATTTCACACAACTAGACTCTGGGTCACAGATAGGTCCAGATATTTAGCTTGCTAATAATTTCTTAGGCATTACTCAGATTACATGGATGGAGTCAAGCTGGCTACCCCTGCTGCTGAGAAAGCTGGTGCTAGAGGCATCTACTTCCACTATGAAGAGCTTGTAGAGATCTGGGTGAATGGGGAGTGGTGCTGAGGTAAATGTGTCCTGGCATCAGTGTTCCAGGACAGAGACCTGGATCTGCCTTGCAGGGGGGAGGTTTTTAATGGAATGTTGATAGAACTGTAACTTTTAATGAGGCAACAATAAAAGTTGGCAAAGCCCAGAAAATGTTGTAGGTCCTTGATGGTGGATGGAATGGACCAGGAATATATCCTGTTTTACCCCTCGTGCATCTGAATACTGTCTTCACATATACTACTTCTACTACTACTACTGCTACTAATAATAATTATTATTATTATCAAATCTTCTGTGTGTCAGAAAGGATTGTGTGTGCATTTGTAAATCATGATGAATAGCGATTAAGGGATGTTGATTTTACGAGATATTGTTATTTGGCAAGAAACCTGGAGTAATAATAAATTGATTTTTTTTTTTTTTTTCAAATCAGCTTTGCTTTACACATAAAGTGCCAAAATGCAAAATGTACTTTTAAAATGATATAACAAGCATATTATTCCTATTTACTATTGTAAAATGACTGATAAATTAAATTCATGCAGCAAGTCTCCATCGTGCAATCTTGCAGGAATGATTAGACAGTTCTATTGCTTCATAGTGGTTTAACTGTCCTGTAACAGAATTGTGTTAAATGTATTGTCTAATAGTTAAGTCTTATGTTGTCTAAGTGTACGCCCTGCTAAATATTCAGGCACAATTCTATGAACTGTATGCACTGACACAACTGTTTACACAATGTTACACAAAGTTATTTATACACATGTATAAAGGATAGGTCTACTAGTAAATACAGCATATTGTGTATTAGTGTTGGGGAGTAACTAGGAATTATGTCATTTAATTACAAAACAAAATTCTGTTACAATTACTGAAAAAAAAAGTAATTAAATTAGTTAGTTATTAGTAATTAAAATAGTTACCGATTACAAAAGGGGGTCACATCTGTATATTGTCACACACATACAGATTTGATTAATTTCTTTCCGAAACTGCACTGACTGCTGTAAAATACAAGACACCAATGTTTCAGGAATTTAGAACACAGAATAGGACACATGCTTATTCAATAACGGTTTTATTTCCTATTTGGGTTTGTGCAAATGCTTTATGCCTCTCCAAGGCATTGTTAGATGCCAGTGTCATAGATATGTTAAGTTTTGATGGTTTTGACAGTATCATAGCTATTAAACTACATCTTTTGATTTTTAAATCTGTATTTAACCTCAGAACGATCTCAAAGTAAAAAGATGTGCTAAAGTCAGATTTTGTGGTGGCTGTGCTTTAAAATTAAATTATTATAATTTTGATTCAAGTGATGAAGAATTTTGAAAGCCTGACCATAATCAGTGTTGAGTACTGGAAGGATAACCCTGCCTGCTTTACTGTACTCAAAAAGTAAGTTACATCAATAAAGTAACTGAAATGGTTACACTACTTATTACATTTTAAATAGGGTATCTTGTAATCTGTAACCTGTTGCACTTCCAAAGTAACCTTTCCAACACTTTTAAACTATGAGACCTTTACCTGCCAGTGTAGATTAATATTCAACAAGAGCTATAAAATTCTTAAAGTGTTTCTCTTTCTTCATTTCATCCTCGTCAGAATCAAAGATCTGAGGCACAACAGCCTTCTTTTTTACATTTCAGAAAAATGATAAAAGCAGGAAATAAAAAATTGACCTTAAAACGGGAGCTGGGGCTGACCAGTGCTGTATCTTTGGTTGCAGGCATCATGATAGGTTCAGGAATTTTTATGTCTCCACAGTTTATACTGGTGTACGTTGGGAGTTCAGGAGCAAGTTTGATCATCTGGGCAGTGTGTGGTATAGTATGCATGTGTTCTGCTTTGTCATATGCTGAGTTGGGAACCATTATAAGAGAATCAGGGGGTGACTATAGCTATATCCTGCGGATTTATGGACCTTGTCCTGCATTCTTTCTGGCCTTTACAACCGTGTTTGTGATGAGGCCATTTGGGATTATAGCTGGTTCCCTGAGCTTTGCTAAGTATGCTGTGGCACCATTTTACCCAGGCTGTACACCTCCCATACTAGTGGTAAAGTGTATTGCTTCGGCATGTGTGTTGGTGATTGCAATTGCCAACATGCTGAATATACGTTTTACCATGGCTACTCAAGTTGTCTTTATGGGTGCAAAATTTGTGGGTCTAATGATAATAGTTATTGGAGGAATAATAACACTTGTACAGGGAAACTATGGAAGCCTCTACAATCTAGAAAGTGCCTTTGCTGACACAAAGCTTGGCATTAGTACCATTGGAATGGCACTGTATCAATGCCTGTGGTCATATGCTGGGTGGCAAAACTTAAACAATGTTACTGAGGAGGTGAAAATGCCAGAGGTGAGATTAAGTCTTCTGCAATGTCATGATTATGTGCAGTGTTTTAATAATAATGTCATTCAAGCTGAATATATAATTAATAAAGTAAGTAAAAAGAATAAAGTAAGTCATTATATAATTAAGGTGATAAATGTGGAATGTGTCACAACTGCAAAATTCTAGTATTTATCACTATAATCCTCTCATTATTAAAATGATTTTGTCTTTCAGGTGAACCTGCCAAGGGCACTGATGATAGCTATTCCCATGGTAACAATTCTATATCTACTGGTCAATGTCAGTTATCTATGTGTCATGACACCTGCAGAGATGATATCATCCAGTGCAGTGGCTGTCACTTGGGGGTAGGGATCTGTACAATTAATGCTGTACGATATGTCTTTTTAGATAATGTACGTTTTATGCGCTCAAATTCACAAAATGCAATGTTGTATTGGTATTTTACATGATCTTGATATTCATGTTGGGACAGGGATTTTTGTTCAGTGATGTGCACACTGTTATTTGTTTTTTTCAAAAGGAATAAAGTATTAGGAGGATGGGGCTGGGTGATGTCTGTTGCTGCAGCATTCTCAGCCTTTGGTTCTCTAAATGGATCCTTTTTCAGTGGAGGACGAGTGTGTTACGTAGCAGCGAGAGAGGGACACATGGTAAGAAATTTGCTTTGGAAATAACAGTGTGAGAGACACATTATTAGTTTGAATATAATGCAGAACTTGTAAATATAAAGATGACATTTTTACCAAGATGTACTACTTATAATTTGTGACAATATTAATTCCTCTTCACACTTTATCTTACACTCCTTTTATAAAAAAAAATTATGATGCTTTCAGGAAATTCACAGCACTAAACTACATGGGGCACAAGCTGATTGGATCATGTTGCATATGCAGCCACTGAGCTTGCTGCTCTACATTTAAATGACTGTTTAGCATTCACTAGAGCAGTTTGCAGCACACTGAGTTACTCTGAAACCCTCCACCTTCCCCTGCTCCACCTGTATAGATCTGCTACGGATTATTATTTATGCGACTTGTGCAGCAGCAGTATGTCTTAAATAGTCACAGCACTGTGTCAGTGTATGCACTGGCAGCAACAAGTTCATGTACTTGCTTTGCAGCAATAATCTACAACAACAGCAGCAGCAGCAGCAATTCAGCAGTGTAGCTGATCAATTCTGCCAAGACCAAATACATTAACATTGTCATATCCATTACCATGCTAAAATATTCCGGGAGTTGTCATGATTGAAATATTACATTGCCTTTTAAATATCACTGGAAAAGCAGATGTATTATTCATTAATAATTGCCACAAAAATCTAATGATGATAATGATGTCATTATGTCAGTTTGAGTTAGACCTATTGGACTGCTCCATCTAGTTTCATGCCAGAACTTTGTATTTCTGTCATGACAGCTCTAGGAAGAATTGGCATGGTAATATACATGACAATAGCTGTATTTACATGGAGCCTAATAATCTGATTGTAGGACCAGAAGCACAATCAGAATAAAAGTCACGGTAACACTTTATAATAACTTTCATTAATAAATCATTAACAAACATTATGAAATGCTTAACAAATCATTAGTTAATATATATTCACATATCTAGAAATGTGAAATAATGTGATAATATTTACTAATAAATGTATTATACATTACCTAAAAATTAACATTTCATGTAAATTAAAATGCTTACAAATGTCATTAAACTTCTAATTCATATGATTATGCACATCTTGACAATCTACAAATGATTTTAACAGATGTTATACAATCATTAAAAGCTTTTGTTAATGCACAACACATCTGCTGTTATTGGGGTGTGATACAGGTAAGGTTAGGCTCAGGTTTGGTAGTATTGGTAGTTTGGTAAGGGGTCAGCAGTGTACAGGGCCAATTTGATTATTAGGCAACATGATTCAATCTGGTTATATTGCATTATTTTGATAAATAAATAAAAAAAAAAGTATATAAAAGTATTTTCTTGAAAATAATTTTTCCCCTCCTGTTGATGTATGATGTATGAAGCGAACAGACGACCGTTGGACGTACGGCCGTTTTTACGCAAAACTTGGTCTGAGCTTGTGTACGCAATTTTACTAATTTTAAAATAGACATAGGTCACTAACTGTGTACATTAAAAGAAACAAAAAATAACAAAGCAAAAAAAAACAACAACAACAACAAAAAAACAAAAAACAAAAACAAACCAAAAACAAACAAACAAACAAACAAACAAACAAACAAACAAACAAAACAACAACAACAACAACAAAACAAAAAAGGGTAAATTCCTTTAAAGCCTATATTCTTTTGAATAGTTTATAATTATATGTACTTGATTATGGATATGTGATGTTATTGCTTTCCTTATTTTATTTTTAATTTTATTTTGTATTGTTTTTTTCTTTTGTTTTGTTTGTTTATTGCTGTATTTATTTTGTTTTGTTTTGTTTTGTTCTAAAAACTAAAAAAGCAAAAAAAAAAAACTGCAAAAAAAGAAAAAAAAAGTTTTTGAGTTAGCCTGAATGTGCCTGCAGCATAGAGAATTTCGCATAATTTTATAATAACAGCATTTTGTTAATTTACATGATTTTCTAATCATCTGCGACAAGTATAGCCCACTTTCGTTTTTGTGACACTCTTAATGCATTTTATTTGTTTTCTTTATATCTTTACTTTATTAAATGTAACTGATCGCGCAGGCGCCTCACGCGCACACACAGCATTTCCGCGTTGCTAACTTGACATTTCAATAATTAATCAAATGCAGTCAGCTATACATAAAAATTACACTGCTCAATTTAAAAGGTCCACTGTAAAATCAGCCTGCAGCGCCAAAATAAACATTTTTGCGCATGCGAATTAGAATGATTTACGTGGATATTGGACACAAGTAAATTACAAAGACTTGTTTACATCATGGATAATAGTTTAGCAACCAAATGTTACATGGCAAAAAATGGAAACATTTGGATGTCCATGAGAGAGGCTTGTGAGTCCAATGCCTCTCTGGCTTTACTCATTTATTCATTTTAGCTCGACGTTTGAATTCTTCTATAGTTTAATATAAAATTTTATAGCTACTCGTTTTTCATTCTTGTTCTGTAATACCGTTCAATTTAAAGGGTTTGTTATGCATTAAGGAGAACTAAATATGTTTATAAATGTTTCGTTATATTTATTGGTACATACTGTATAAATTAATGCCGTTGTTTGCAAATATAGCCTAAGGTTAAAGGGTGTTTCTAGAGTAAGATCAATTTCTGAGTTTACTTTGAGTTTAATTTGAGTTTACTTCCTCATTTTGGCCGGGTTTTTTTTTTTTCCGTGGAAACTAATAATGAAATTAATTGTTCTATTAGATTGTGTTTTTTAAACGTCTACACCTACCCCAACCCTAAACGTACCCCTTACTATAATAATAATAATAAAAATAAAAACAGTATTATTGTTGTACAGTGTGACAAAAATAACGTTAGATTGATGTGCGCATGCCCAGTAGCCAGGGCTGTATCCCTTCTGGCCTTTACCGGGGGCAGGGCTTTTAAACCGGGTGTTTTTAGGGGCGTGAAATTTAAATGACGATTGTTTTCAGCCGCCACATTTATCAACGTATGATTATTCGACTGGATTGGCGGCATAGGAATATTTCATGAATCAAACCTGAACTCTGTCCTAAGTTGATTTGTGCGATCAGATCTACGCTCGTTTCTACGTTAGATTGATAAATGAGGCCCATTCTGTTTAATGATAATTAGTTTACTTATAAGTCTTTAGGTAATAAAAACATGTATTGTACCCAGATTACAATGTGTGTTATATGTTTACCAAGCATTAAGCTAAATAGAACTACACACATTACATAAACGTTGTTACAGTAGCTAAAAGTCCAGTGCCAATAAAGATACTAAAAAAACAAAAAAACAAAAAAAACAAACAAACAAACAAAAAAAAACAATTCAGTAAATGTTTATAAACATTCACAAATGATGAATAGTCTTAACTTTAGATTGGGTACTGCAAAAACATTAACAACTGATTAATAAATAATTTGTAAAGATGTGAAAAAAGGGTGAATTCTGGTCATTTGGGACACTTTTTGCAATCAAAATGACTGTTCATAAAGGTACTAATGATTAGTAAATGTTTATAAACATTTACAGTTGATGAATAGTTTCCACTTTAGATTGGGTACTGCAAAAACAATAACAATTGATTAATACGTGATTTAAGATGTGCAAATAGTACAAATCTTCACAACAAACAAGGACCAAATATATGACCTGTATAGACTGTGATTATGAGTTAATGAAGTGCTTAAAAGTACTAATTAAGCTATATTTTTTATTACAACATTTGTAAATGAAAAATGAGCATTAGCTAATATGTGAACTTACATTTAATGACATTTGTAAGACTTCAAAATTACAGTAACAAATAAACTTCGACCACTGTATATAATTTCTGTTAAAATCATTTGTAGATTTTTTTAAACACATTGAAAGTTTGACGACATTTGTAAATATTAACTACTAATCCGTAAAACATTATATAATGTTTATTAATGAAGCTTTTAATGATTGTAAACCATGTCAAAATCGTTTGAAGACTTTTTTTTTTTTTTAAAAATGCATGATTATATGAATTGAAAGTTTGATGACATTTGTAAGCATTTCAGTTTACATTAAAGAATGATCTATTAATTATTTGGTAATGTTTAATAAGGTGATTAGTTAACATTAGCAAGCACATTATCTCATATTTCTAGATATGTGAATATCTATTAAGTAATGATTAGTCAAACTTTATATAATGTTTGTTAATGATTTATTAATGAAAGTCATGATTTATAAATGACCAAAGTCACATGTAACCATGTCAGCTGGATTGAATTGGCCAAATTCAATTTAAATTTTGAGCAGATTGTAAGGGGTGGTTTATTGGTTTATATTTATGAGTGGGCACAACATCCCACCAGTTCTTGTTTATGACTTTCATCAACAGATGACTGCTTTTCGGTGCGGGAAGGGCCACTTTTGCTGCTTTCTAAAGTAAGCAGCACAGCACAACAGTTGATGTGCTGGTCATCGCCTAATTAGGACCAAAAGAAGATAAACATCAAGTGCGACAACAGCAGGAAACTCTGTATATTCATGCAGTGTGTACATATCAAAAGATTAAATCTAATCAGAAGCTCCTGACGTATAAATGTGCATATCAACCCGATCACTTTATTTAGCGTTCATGTAAACACTACGTTCAGATTCGTCAATCAGAATGAATTTGTTCCGATGGAAGCAAAAAGTGTCCATGTAAACATAGCTAATGTTAATGGTCTTGGCCGAATAGATCTGCTACGCTGCTGCTGCTGCTGTGGCAGAGCAAGTACCGAGACTTGCTACTGCAGGGCTGTCCAAACTTTTTTTAAAGGGGGCCAGAAACTTCTTCATATAGTACCACTATACTCCATGAGTTTTTGAACAGTAAGATTTTTAATGAAGAATTCTCTTCTGCTCACCAAGCCTGCATTTATTTGATCCAAAGTACAACAAAAACAGTAAAAATCTGAAATCTTTTTACCATTTGAAATATACTGAAATATATTTTAAAATGTAATTTAATTCTGTGATTTCAAAGCTGAATTTTTAGCATCATTACACCAGTCACAAGACCCTTCAGAAATCATTCTAATATGCTGATTTGCTGCTCAGAAAACATTTATTATTATTATGTTGAAAGGTTTTGATGAATACAAAGTTCGGAAGAACAGCATTTCTCTAAAATAGAAATGTTTTGTAACATTATAAATGCCTTTCATCACTTTTGATCGATTTAAATTATCCTTGCTAAATGAAAGTATTAATTTCTATTATTTCTTTCCCAAAACAACAACAACAAAATAAATAAAATAAAAATATATATCGACTCCAAGCTTTTAATTTTGTTACAACAGCTTTTTATTTCAGATAAATGCTGATTTTTGGATCTTTCTATTCATCAAAGAATCCTGAAAATGTCCTCAGCTGTTTTAAATATTGGTAATAATAATAATAATAATAATAATAATAATGATCATAATAATAATAATAATAAAAACGTTTCTTGAATAACAAATCAGCATTAAAATGATTTCTGAAGGATCATGTGACACTGAAAACTAGAGTAATGATGCTGATCAATTATTTTAAATAGTAAAAATATTTCACATTTTTTCTGCTTTTGTTGTATTTGGTGAGAAGAGGAAACTTCTTAAAAAAAACCAAACAAACAAACAAACAAACAAACAAACAAAAAACAATATTGTGGACATGCACTACCAGTCAAAATGTTTGACTGGTAGTGCATGTCCACATAATAGAATTCGGTATGAATATTCTCCATTTCTTCCACAATACCACAGTTACTGTTACAACAGTAAATCCATTGTAAATGTACTGTAGGTGATTTGTAGATGGAAAATAATTCTAACTGCTTCTTATTGATAATTCGTGTCATCGCACTATGCTCCTTACGGAATCTCACAGTGCTGTTTAGTGGTCGTGTGATCGAGATCAGTCAAATAGTAAACGCACATGTTCTGAGGTCACGCTGCGCTATCTTTAGACAGAGCTAATAACGGTGCGTTTAGAAATTCTTGTGCGGTAAAGAAATGACAGCGCATATGCGTAACGTTTACTGCCACATCTGGTCAGAAATCTAGTGCTGTCACCTTGTGTTGACATCGTGAAACTACATAATTTGTCAATTGTTTTTGGCGGGCCACATATAATACATTTTATTAGACAAGCTGTGGGCCGCGATTTGGCCCGCGGACCGGACATTAGACACCCATATGCTACTGCTAATGCATCCACAACATGTTCCTGTGAACATGTAAAAAAAAAAAACAATTCATAACAATGCTCCATCGGCGCAGCTCAAACAACCAACACCTGGTTATTTTAGGCAATTTAGAAATCTTGTGCAGAACGTCTGATCACCTTACTATGTGTGCCTGGGCTACCACGCCGACTGGCTTAACTCTAATTAGACGCGCACTATGTGTAATGTTAATTAATAAATGGATATACGTTGCAATCTGATAGATAAGACCCCAGCACCCACCTGAGCAATTATCATTAATTTAAGTCATTTGATAACTGTTGCTACTTTCTCCACTTCATCAGTCCCAGTGGCAGCGTAACAGCTCGTTAATTCATGTTTGTGCAATGATGAGATGGACAAAGTTAGTCGATGCATGCCATTTTAATCTCTCGTGCAGATAAAAGTTGTCAGAGTTACAGTGCACAAAACCCCCTGGGTGTACTGACTTTAATGAAATTAAATAAAAGCAAAATATGAACATTCTTCCTCCATTTTCTGAACTACACAGCAACAGGAGAGCACATGTCACACAAACACATTTCTCCGAACTACACTACTCATTAAGCATTTCGGGACTATACAACAACCATAGATAGTGATCTTAAGCATAACTCTTATGAATGTTGAGCAGCGATCTCATTGGCTACCGATACTGATATTAGCATAGGTGCTATTCTTGTTATGATGTAGCAAGTACATTGGGTGTTATGGGAAATATTCCTGGTTCCAGTTGAGCTAATTAATGCAAACTAACAATATTTTAATGGTTTTGATTAATAATGCTAGGTAGATTGTTCTAGGACAATGTTAGGTATACATTGTTCCAGAGTTTGAGCACTAAATAGTAAAAGGATCTGCCACCCACAGTTGATTTTGATATTCTGGGTATTATCAAATGGCCAGAGTTTTGAGAATGCAGCAGACGTTAAGGACTATAATGCAATAAGAGCTCGCTCAAATACTGAGGTGCTAAACCATTCAGGGCCTTATAAGTAATTAGCAAATTTTTTAATGTATACGATGTTAGAGAGCCATTGAAGTGTTGACAGAACCAGGCTAATATGGTCATACTTCCTGGTTCTAGTAAGTAAGTTCCAGGAATAAAGCATTACTATAATCTAATCTTGAGGTCATGAATGTGTGAATTAACATTTCTGCATTTGACACTGAGAGCATAGCTCATAATTTAGATATATTTTTGAGATGGAAAAATGCAGTTTTACAAAATTTAGAAACGTGTCTTTCAAAGGAAAAATTGCTATTAAATAGCACACCTAAGTTCCTAACTGATGATGAGGATCTGACAGAGCAGCCATCGAGTGTTAGACAGTGTTATAGGTCATTACATGCTGAGGTTTTTGGCCTGATAACTAACTGCTAGAATTTAGCAGTAAGAAATTACTAGTCATCCAGTTTTTTATATCAACATTGATTTTCAAATATAAAAGTATAGAGAATTAAAATATCAAGCAAAGGTGGCAAAAAAAGACAAGAAAAAAGAAAGAAACGAAGATGAATATTCAGAGGGTAAAGAAGTTAGCGACGCCATGGCAGCTGCGACAGCCCTGACCAAGTTGATGATGAAGTAGTAATTTCGGGTGGAAATAACAACCAGGGGTGCGTTTCCCAGAAGCATCGTAAGCTAACTATGGTCGTTAGTTCCATTGAAATCTATTGGTAACGATGGAACTTACGATCATAGTTGCTTTCGGGAAACGCACCCCAGGATATTATGAAAGTTATAATGTCCTTGAAAAGTGGACTTTATAAGAAAATTGATGGTGTGCAAACAACAATTACGGAGATAAAAAAGGAGGTATGCACAAAGGAGTGAGTACTAATGGCAGCCAGAATCAAAGGGAATGTTCTTTACAACAGTGAACATGTCCATTTTCATCCAGACCTCTCTGCTGGTATACACAAGATACAGCACGACTATGATGATGTGGGAAAATGGCTGCAAGACAAAGGGATTCATAAGCACAGAATCATATTTCCAGCACAGCTTCTGCTGATACATGGGGAAAGGTCCTACACCTTCCAAACGCTGGTTGAAGTAGACAAGTTTGTCCAGTCTCTTTGAAGGATCAAAGTGAACCTACAGATGTTAGAGACTAATCTTTCAGGAAAATGTGACGGCAATATTGGTTAATTCATTTTTTAAATTACTTTCACGCAAGAGAGTGTGACAATTCTTCTTGCTTAACTTTTCCCATTAAACATGATGATCCCTTACGGAAATTAACCATGGTTTTACTACAAAACAAAAAAAAAACAAAAAAAACATGATTACTATAGTTAAACCATGGTAACTACAAATTAGCCGTGGTTTTGCTACACTAACCATAGTTTAACCATGGTATTTGTAGTAAAACCATGGTTACTACAATTTTACTATAATAAAACCATGGTTAATTTTCGTAAGGGATGTCTTGTTTTTTTTGTTTTTTTTTTAATTCTCATGGCCAAATATGTGTTTATTTTTTAATGGTTATAAACAATTAAAAATGAACATAGGGTGGAAGGGGAAAACACGGCCATGATTCACATTCAGATATTGGACTGTTTGATTGACACACACAAGGGACGTTCAACCCATAACACACTTTACATGGCTAATAGTTGTATTGTTTGATTTTTTTTATTTATTTATTTATTATTTTTAATTCTCAGGGCCAAATATTTGTTTATTTATAATGGTTAAGGACAATTAAAAATGGACATAGGGTGTAAGGGGAAAACACGGGCATGATTCACATTCAAATATTGGACAGTTTGATTGACACACACAAGGGATATTCAACCCATAACACACTTTACATGGCCAATACTGTTTGATTTTTTTGGTTCCAATATTAATCTTTTTATGTTTACAAATGTTGCATAGTTCTGTACAACAAATTAATGCTTATTGGTAGCGTAGTACTTGGTAATAGCAGAGAGCGCTAAAGAGAAGGAAATAATTAAAAGCAAGAGACAGACAGCTCTTTGTACTGCATGGAACCGTATCGGTCATAAGCGGTTGGTATAAGGTGTATTTTTTTTTCTTTTTCTTGTTGTATATGTGTTTGTTTCTATCAAAGTATTTTATTTTATCAAAACAAATCTTAAAGATATGTTATATAACTAATATCTAGTGGTTTAAATGTGAAATTTACCTCATGGAACTGTAGGGGTTTAAACGAAATTACAAAGGTTAAACAAGTGATGAACAGGGTAAAATTCTTGCAATCAAAAATAATTTTCTTGCACTACAAATTAAAAATAGTTAAGGACCCTGCAAGTAGATATATCATAGTTCAGGGTATGCTATTATTTCAAAATATAAATCTGATAAATGTGTATGGTCCTAATGAAGATGACCCTAAATTCTATAATAATTTGTTTCTGACTGTCTCAGATCTCCCTGGGCAATACAGGTGCATCTAAAAAAAATAGAATATTATGAAAAAAAAGTAAATTTTTTGTTTGTAACTTCTTTAAAAAACTGAAACTTTCATATATTCTAGATTTATTACATGTAAAGTAAAATATTTCCAAAGTTTGACCGCAAGCTTGAGAAAACTGTCAAACAAAGCCGATTTAAACACTTGGGAGAGCTTCACAAGGAGTGGACTGAAGCCGGAGTTGGTGCATCAAGAGTCACCACGCTCAGACGTCTTCAGGAAAAGGGCTACCAAGCAACTTCTAAACAGAAACAATGTCAGAAGCATCTTACCTGATCAGCCTGTGGCACTGCTGAGGCACTATTGAGCCTTCAGATCATCTGTATATTGTTGGATCGACTGTTTCTCTTACATCACACTTAACTGATGCTGTAATTTGTGCTAGGAGCAAGGAATTTGCTGTAATATATGCTGCCTACCAAGTATTGAGTGCATAAATGAACATACTTTAAAGAACTTGAACTTTTCTGTTTTGCAAATCCGTTTTTTGATTGATCTTAGGAAATATTCTAATATTTTGAGATACTGGATTTTTGACTTTCATGTAAGCTCTAATAGTCAAAAAAATGTTAGAAATGTTTTACTACTACTTTAAATCTAGAATATATGAAATTTTCAGTTTTTTAAATAAGTTACAAACAAAAAATGAACTTTTTCACAATATTCTAATTTTTTGAGATGCACCTGTATATAATACCTGGCAATTTTAATTCTATGTTAAATCCAGCAAAAGACAGATCTTCAGGTTTAGATAATACGCACACTAGATTCAAGGACGACAATAAACAATTTTTTTTTAAATAATTAAATTTGTTGGATATATGGAGATACAGTAAACCTAATGCAGTAGAATACTCGTTATTCCAGCACTTATAAAACTTACTCACGTATAGACTATATTTCTTTTTTTTTTCAGCACAACTTATCTAAAATACTCTCATTATAGTAATATCAAACTATGCAGCTATATTACCCATTTATACACATACTAAACTTGTGAGGGATTCACCGCAATGGCCCCTCCAACAAGGGGTGCGTTTCCCAAAAGCAACTATGGTCACAAGTTCTGCCATTACCAATAGAGTTTAATGGAACTGACGTCAAACATCTGCTTGCATATAATGGGAGGCATTTAAGGCCTCCATTAGGGGTCAAATAATTAGCTTTACTAGCTCAAAGAAAATGAGTACACAAATGGAAATGAAGATATTAGATAAAAAAAAAAAACAAACCTTAAAACAGTTCTCTACAAGAACAACATACCCAGCTCTATAGATCCAAAAGCACAATTAAACCTAGCCAAGGTTATGCTTTTATCTTCAGTTCAACGGATAATTTTACATATCTGGGTATAAAAATTGTCCATCTCTACCCCATCTCTCATCTTTGTTTTCTAGAATTAAGAAATTGTTCACCAACTTTAGTTGGCAAAATAAATGTCCCAGACTACGTCTATCTTTATTATAACTACCATTTGATAGAGGAGGGCTTATATGTCCAAACATCCAGTGTTTTTACTGGGCAGTTCAGCTGTGTACAATCATGTTTTATTTTTCAACCTATAGCCCCCATCCAACTTTTCTTTCTTTATTGTTCCAAAAAAAAAACAAACAAACAAACAAACAAAAAAAAAAACTACTGAACTGTGTTCAAAGTTTTGTATTGCTTATATTTAAACTATTATATTTTTCATGTATATTTACATTTAGTAGTGTTTTTGCATCTGAAAAGGCTTTTATCTGTGCACCATGACAAATATAGGCTACTGAAAAATTTAATTAACCGCTATGACATGTACAATGAATATACATGTACTATTTGGACCCAGAAAAATACAGTCATAAGTGTTTCCTGTCTTTCAGCCAGACATCCTGGCCATGGCTCACATGCGCAGGCTTACTCCCTCTCCAGCCCTCATTTTCAACACAGTCATTGCTCTTATTGTTCTCATTCCGGGAGACTTCCAGGCCATAGTGAATTTCTTCAGGTATAGTGCCTGATTTTGCATGACCTTTAACATCTACTGTATGTACTATTAAAATTAAGGTAATAAAAATAGTGCTTAAAACATTCTATGTAAAACTACATGACAAAAGTAAGTCAAAACAAACTTTGATGGTGGCGTGAGAAAGCCTGACAAAAAGTTTGAAGTTTTAATAGCTTTAAAGGGGATACCTAATGCTATTTCATGCATTCTGACTCATTTCTACTGCTAAGCTGGATTCTCATGCTAAACATGACCAAAGTCTCAAGAAACCAGTTGGATATAAAGTGTTTTCGTGCTAAAGACAATCCTTTAGGCTTCATATAAGTTTTGGAAAGTTTTTTTTTTTTGAGTATGGCCCTGTATGGCCCAGATACTCACCCCAAGTTATCATCCACAAACAAATCTGACAGAGGGAATCAGCAGGACATTAAAAACTATGATTGCATCATATGTGGGGCAATATCATCAATTATGGGATCACTGGTTACATTGAGTTTCGCTTTGCCATTAATTCATGTGACCACCGGCAAGACACCTGCTGAACTGATGCTTGGCTGCCAACTTCAGGGACTCCTGGAATGATTAATCCACAAGTCCCCCACTCCAGATTAAACAGCCTATAATCTCGTTGAAAGACAAGCCAGGATTGCAGAGGAGGTAAAACGTATAGTCGATGTGCAAAAGGCCAGACAAGCAGGATATTATAATTACCGGAGGAAAGATGAGGATTTTTCGTCCAGATGATCTCATCTAGATCTCATCTACAGGATTCATCCCCTCTCGTTGGCCTTGGATAAATACTCCGCCAAGATGGTGCCCAAGTGGAAGTGATCCTCTGAAGTAATAAAAAGAATGGGGCCAATAAATTACACAATTTGCTGGGGCAACCAAATCTAAAACAGATCTTGTCAATGTGGTAAACCTGAAACGCTGGTATGGTCGCTCTCCTCCTATGCCGATGGCTGGGGGTGGAGATTTATGTAGCAATGCCACATAAGGGGTGATTTATTTATAGTGTTGTTGATTAACGCTCATGTATGGTTGATTGTTTTGTCTAATTATCACCCTGTTTTCTGTATTATTGCCTCTTCATGTGCGTGTATTACCCCGGATGAGATTAGTCTCAAGAGATTGGATGCGTTACCTGGCTTTGTGAACTTCCACGTGATCATTACAAGGAAGTTATTTTACTATACAGGGAGCCGGTTTACCGGTGTTGAAAGCACTGGTGCTCACTCAGTTAACTGCTGTTTTTGCCCGGGTCTTTGTGGATTACCTACCGAACTGTTGTTGGATTAATGCCGCCTCTCTTGTGGAGTTTTTTTTTTTTGTGCCATCCTTCTTTTTGGACATCGGATTACTTTCCAAGCAGGACTTAAACAGTTTCGTTCATTGCATTGGATCTGCTCTCGGACGTTTGTTCTTGATTTTTCACCATTGAGACTGATTCAAACCTTGTATATAGTTTTGCGGACTTAGGAAACAAGCTACATTTCCACACACACCTCACACACTCATTTTCTGCTTGTTGCATATTTGATTATCTTGTATAATACACAATTTTTTGTGTCTGTGATTTATAACCATGTTCCCTGAAAAAGTTGAGCAATATGGTACAAAAAACGAAAACAAAAGGATAGACAAAATGGCAAATAAAAATAAAGAAGATGCCTGGACATTATAACTACTGACTTCAGTGCTTTTGTGGGGATTAAGGTAAAAAAAAAAAAAAACATAATATAAATGATCTGAAAGCCTGCTGGAAAAACCTTAAAGGGGTCATCGGATGCAAAGTTCACTTTTTCATGTTGTTTGAACATTAATGTGTGTTGGCAGTGTATGTACAAATCTACCCCATAATGCTAAAATCCATGCAGTGGTTTTTAATTAATCTGTAAAAATAATATCCCCTTTTTCAAATTGAGCCATTCTCAGATGCCTGAGGCTGCTCCCACAATAGTTGATTGACATGAGCGTCTTACCTCAGATCAGTTGTCACAGTCCGACCTCCATTGTTTCGATGCTGGAGCAGGGATGTAAGTTAGACAAGAATATCTCCGATTGAGTGATTGAGGTGTTGTGTTGCTGGATGTAATAATGAACATAGTGGTCGTCATTTACTCCAGACATCTGAGCCGCTGAAGATGCAGTGGATTATGTTTGTTTGTGAAGGGAATGTGCCTCCCGATCTACATAAATGCATCTATGTTCGCGCAGAGTTAGCTAACCATTCTGAATGGTGCCAGCAGAATGCATGTAGTAACATTGCCACTCATGATTGGTCAGCTGTCTGTTGTCTGGCTACTAGTTTCTAGTTTCTACTAGTAAATAAACATCTGATCATCCTCCATAACACAATCGCTATTTAGATTTCAAATTGAATGTAAACATTTGCATTACCAAGGCAACTACTGGCACGTTTGCATTACAAGCTCTGTTACCAGCCTTATAGTGGAAAATGAAACCATATCTGTGCCGACTGCCCTGGATCTGCACAGAATGGAAAAGTTAAGCAACGAGAACAATTCAGCCCACAGTGGAAATGTGGCTAGTTCCTCATTGTCCTGGAACTGGTAGTCTACACCTGGAACATCTGAAGGTTCTCCAGACCACAGGAATACCAGAGGAACCATGCATGCATTGAAACAGAGTCAAGCTGGTGGAAGATTGTTTAAGGGAGTTTTGGGCGTACTCAGCCCAATTCTGGTGGCTGTGACAGAAGGTTCAGAGGAAACAGTTTATTTCAAGTGTGAAAAGCCCTTGAGAGACTCACAGGGTCCCATGGTCTGTGAAGTGGTAAATGGGAGGCTCATCTTGGGCAAAACAAGTCACTGAAAGGGGTGTAACAAGTTGGGATATCTGTCTCTGTAAGTTTGGTTTTTGATGAGTCAGTGGCACCCTAAAATGATATCAGCAGTGGACCTCTCTAAAAAACATTTTTTGTGCTCTTGGAAATTGCCAACATGAAGGAGTAATGGTCCAACCTTGAAGCAGGCATTTTCTTGGCTGAGTGGTCCTCCAGTTATGGAGTGGACTTGGTAGTGGGTTTTGATAAACCTCTTTTGGAGCCAGAAATGGTGACAGAGCTGCCCTGAGATGAAGCTGTCATCTGACCCAGGGACAGACTGGAATGGAAAGATCAGATGCAGTAACATTTGCAGTGAACATAAGTGGGGATGAATACGAACTCAAACTTTGGATGTAACTCACCATAGGTCAAAGAGGATGAATGGGACATGACAGACATTATAAACAAAGACCCTGGGTCAGCTGAAGTTGCCACCCAGCTCGGGGCAGTCTGGTGAGTTTGCATTGCATAGAATCCACTCCTGGTTCTGAAGAGTTGACATATTCTGGTTGGCGGGGATGTTGGTGGGACTCTGATGGACAATTGGATGGATCTTTCTAATCTGATGAAGTCATCATAGGCAGTGAGATGCAACTGCAAGTGAGGTTCTAGGGAGTGAGATGCTAGAGCATGGAGAAGGAGAACTGGGAACACTGGAGTGGGAATTGCTGGAGCTAGGAATCACAGGTAAGTCAATTGTAGGTAGTTAGGTTTCCATGTTGGAGACCAGACAAAGACTGGAACTGAGGTGTGTGCTTATATCTCGCAGGTAATCACTACTCTGGGGATGGCAAACAAAGTGAGGCAGTGATGGTGGAGCCTGGCATTTCTGTGGCAATATACTATAGTAGCTTTGTGTGTGTGTGTGTGTGTATATATATATATATACACACACACACACACACATATATACACAGTCATGTGAAAAAGTTAGGACACCCTATTGAATTTCATGGTTTTCTGTATCAGGACATAATAAAAAATTATCTGGTCCTTGGCAGGTCTTAAAAATTTGGAAAATAAATCCTCAGATAAACATCATAACATGACATAATCACACAGTATCATTATTTATTTAAATGGGTCATCGGATGCCCATTTTCCACAGGTTGATATGATTCTTTAGGGTCTTAATGAAAAGTCTCTAATATACTTTGATTAAAAATTCTCAATGGTTTTATAAAACAACACCCTTTTTACCTTGTCAAAATGAGCACTGCAAAAATCATCTCATTTTAAGGGTTGTTCCTTTAAATGCAAATGAGCTCTGCTCACCCCGCCCCTCTCTTCTCTCTGTGGAATGATGATCTTGTTTACTTTAGCCGCATGTAGCTGCTAAACTTCCTAACTACCACGTTATAAGGAAAGGCGATCGCAAAAATTCATAAAAAAAAAAAAACGCTTATACACACTTCTTCTGTAAGTGTAGCTGGATCATGAATGATTTGCGTGAACATAGACGGATATATGTAGATCAGGAGGCGCATTCCATTCACAAACAAATGTAATCTACTGCATCTTCAGCGGCTCAGATGTCGGGAGTAAATGACGACCACTATGTTCATTATTACATCCAGCAACACAACACCTCAATCACTCAATCAGAGATATTCTTGTCTAACTTACATCCCTGCTTCGGCATCGAAACAAGGAAAGTCACTGGACTGTGACAGCTGGTCTGAGGTAAAACGCTCATGTCAATCAACTACTGGGGGAGCGGCCTCTGTTGGTGTGACGGCACACCGACAGGCATCTGAGAACGGCTCGATTTGAAAAAGGGAATATTATTTTTACAGATTAATTAAAAAGCACTGCATGGATTTTTATCATTATAGGTTAGATTTGTACATACACTGCCAACACACATTAATGTTCAAACAACATGAAAAAGTGAACTTAGCATCCGATGACCCCTTTAAGAAAAATACGGCCAAGAGGGAAAGGCCAAGTGTGACAAAGTTAGGACATCCTATGAGTCAGTTGCCTGTAGAGCCACTTTTCGCAGCAATAACTTAAAGCTTTCATTTTCTTTGTGACTTTATCAGTCTTTCACAACGTTCTGGAGGAATTTGGACCACTCTTCTTTTTAACGTTGCTCCAGTTTATTGAGGTTTGTGGGCATTTGCTTATGCACAGCTCTCACCACAGCATTTGAGTCAGGATGAGCTCTGGACTTGGACTGGGCTATTGCATCACCTTGACTCTTTTCTTTTCAGCCATTCTGTTGTAGATTTGCTGGTGTGCTTGGGTTCATTGTCCTGTTGCATGACCCAGTTTTGGCCCAACTTTAGATGTTGGACAGATGCCCTCGCATTTTACTATAGAATACTTTGATATACAGAGGAGTTCATGGCCAACTCAATGACTGTGAGGTGCCCAGGTCCTGTGGCTACAAAACAAGCCCAAAATTATCAGCCCTTCCTCCAGCATGCTTGTTTTTTGATATGAGGTGTTTGTGCTGATATGCTCTTTTGGTTTTCACCAAACTTGGCGCCTTGCATTATGGCCAAACATCTCTACTTCGGTCTCGTTTCTTCAAACGATATTATTCTAGAAGACTGTTCAGATCAACCTGATCTCAAAGAAATGCGTGAAATGAACACGAACCCTTAATCCCGATATACGTGGTGGTGGCACGAAATGTGTTGAAATTACGTGTCGGCACCACGGAAACAACACACATACAAAGTCAATGAGGCTAATCTGTCGTGGTGGACACACGGATTCCCTGGTTCAACAACGTCACACAGTGGGCGGCGGTAAATGTTGTTTTCTAGTTTACGAAACGTCCTCCTTTTATAATTTATTATAGTGAATTTGTTGCTATTTTTGTTGTCTAAATAACAGTAAATTGTTTGTGATATAACTATCAATTTATAGATGGAGTAGCTTTAAAGAATGGCCCGAGACAGTGTTAAATAGATTGTTCCCTTTACGTTATTAAACCCTTTACGATATTTTATGATTTTCAAATGTATTTTCTGTCATAGCAGCGAATATTATTAATAATTATTCTTACGAATCAGAAAACTTTCAGTGCTTACCACGGCAACGATACGTCACGTCACGTTACGCACCGTAACGCATGCTTCATACCCATAATCACTTTCACCACTCATTTCACCCGCCAATCGACTACAGTAAGTATCTCAACCCAATGGGTGTTTGTTTGTTAAAAAGTACGCAAAACCTTTTTTCTGTTATTTCTTTAGTTGTAGCCCGATCTGTGTAGCGTTCAGCTCTGGAGATTAGGTTGAATTTGCTAGTGTTGCATTTTCATTTACACGGGTACCCGTCGCTGTCCCCGGCACTGCTAACCACAGCTACCAAAAACAGTTTAAACTCATGTATTTGTCCATGTGTTGTGAAGACAACAATTAACAACGAGTTGTTGCAGTGGTTAAAGTTTTATTCAAAGTGCAAAGTAAATGTCAGAAGTGTAACTAAGGGGAATTAACGTTACCGGAATCAGGGATGGACTGGAATAAAAAAGTGGACCTGGAGTCTTTCCAGAGGATTTGACTGCTCAGTGCGACTGTCAATGACCGTTCATACCTGTATAATCAGTGCATAATTAAATAGAGAGATATAGATAGAATGTCCTGTGACACTATGGTGCCATACTTTTGTAAGACTTTGCCATTTTAGAAGACAATGAAATCATCATGAGATAATTGAGGGTAATTGTTACTTTAGTTATGTGTGACATTGAGAAGAGAGAGCAGTTGTTACCATGAAGACCACTGTTTCCATTATTTGTAGGCCTAAAAAAATAGATTTGTGTATGTACTTGCTTGTGTCAAATCTGATATTTGTACAGTAAGGATTGATTTGTATTGTACGGAGTGGTTGATTAATATTTAATTAATAATTACAATTAATCTGTCCTAACAATTAAGAAATGCTCATTTACCACAAAGGCTATTCTAATAATCCTTTGCTTTTTTCCTGTTTTACAGCTTTATTGCAACACTTTTTGACTTCACCAACACACACACATTCACACACACAAATCAAAACAACGGCACTTTTAAGAGCCTCTCTCTCTCTCTCTCTCTCTCTCACTCTCTTTCTCTTATTGTCTCTCTCTTTTAATCACTCTTTTAATCTAGCTATCTCACTCCCAGCTATTTCTGTTCAGTAATGGCTGGAGGATCACAAAAAAAGACCTGCCCAAACTGCGGGGAAAAAATATACTGCGGACTTAAAATTTGTTCGTTTTGCAAACATCCACAACCCCAACATGTCAGACTTCAAAAAAAGCTGGAAAAATTTAAAAGTCAGCAGAAGCAGTGGTTGGCATCCATGAAAAAAAATAAAATAAAGTCCCACATTCTTGATGATGCTGCCATTCTGGTATGTAGTTTTCCGATCATCTCATTCACCAAATGTGTTTTATTATTTTGACATAAGCAAATAAATTTCTTGGTATAATAACTGGTATAATATATTGCCTCATACATCCACACTATTAATAAGAATATAATTCATATTTACTGGTTTTTCCAAACTATTATGTCTAGGGAGTTGAAACTCATAAAACTCCTCAAATCTATCTATCCAAAAATTATGTAAAAACCATAGTTTGATTGTTTGTAGATGTTTTCTAGCTTTGATGTAACTTCAGATCAAGCTTGAGGACAACTTCAGCTGTAAACTACAGTTTTGTGTATATATCCAATTGATCTCTCTACCTCTCTGTTCCAGCTTGAGAAGTTGTATGCCCTTGGCATGAAGCCCCTGCTGCTGATTGCACATCCTCCTAAGATGGTGACAGGGACGCACACGTACCAGACTAAAATAATGCTGCCAGTGCATGCCCAACTTAGCACATCCGCTAAGACATGCTTAGAGAATGTGAATGCCATCTACAAATTGATGGTTGAAGGTGAGATTGCATTTATTTAACCTTATTTATTGAATTCAATTCTCTATCAATTGAGCAATTGTTGGTGTTGTCCTGTACATTTCCAATCAGCAAAGACTAGAAATTCTGATCTGGCTGTAGCCTAGCTGCAACCTAGAGTCATTTTAAAGGGGTCATTGGATGCTAAGTTGACTTTTTCATGTTGTTTGAACATTAATGTGTGTTGTCAGTGTATGTACAAATCTACCCTATAATGATAAAAACCATGCAGCGGTTTTTAATTAATCTGTAAAAATAATATCCCCTTTTTCAAATCGAGCCATTCTCAGAAGTCTGTCGTTGTGGCGTCACACCAACAGAGGCTGCTCACATGATAGTTGATTGACACGAGCGATTTACCTCGAATCAGCTGTAACAGTCAGACCTCTCTGTTTCGATGCCGGAGCAGGGATGTAAGTTAGACAAGAATATCTCAGATTGAGCGGTTGAGGTGTTGTGTTGCTGGATGTAATAATGAACATAGTGGTCGTCATTTACTCCCGACATCTGAGCCGCTGAAGATGAAGTGGATTACGTTTGTTTGTGAAGGGAATGCGCCTCCCGATCTACATATATCCGTCTATGTTCACGCAAATCATTCGTGAACCAGCTTCACTTACAGCATAAGTGAGTATAAGCGTTTTTTTTTATGAATCTTTGCGATCGCCTTTCCTTATCACGTGGTAATTAGGAAGTTTAGCGGCTAAACGCGGCTAATGTAAACAATACCGTCTTTTCACAGAGAGAAGAGAGGGGCGGGCTGAGCAGAGCTCATTTGCATTTAAAGGAACAACCCCTTAGAATGAGATGATTTTTGCTGAGCTCATTTTGACAAGGTAAAAAGGGTGTTGTTTTACAAAACCATTGAGAATTTTTCATCAAAGTATATTAGAGACTTTTCATTAAGACCCTAAAGAATCATATCAACTTGAATATGGGAATCCGATGACCCCTTTAAAGAGCTGGTATTGTGGAAAACAAGGACAAAAATTGCTTTGGGATGATGGCAGGGGTCGCCTGTGCTTTAAAATACCTCACTTCTATCTCCTTGGTAGTTTTAAGTTAACTTTTGAACTTTTGAAATCTCCAGCTAAAGTGGGAGCACTTTTTTGAGGCTGAACTTTTTAATGAGTCACACTCACTGTCAAATCAAATATGCTAGAAACTCTAGCACAAGACCACCAGCAGACTTACAGGGGTTGGACAATGAAACTGAAACACTGGCCAATATAGTGTTGGAGGTTTCATGGCTATATTTATGCAGCCTGGTGGCCAGTCTTTACTGATCGCACATTCCACCAATAAGAGCAGAGTGTGAAGGTTGACTTTGTGCACCCAATAGCTCAAACATTGTACCCTGAAGGTGGTGCCGTGTATTAGGATGATAATGCACCAATACACACAGCGAGACTGGTGACAAGAGTGATTTGATGAACATGAAAGTAAAGTTAAACATCTCCCATGGCCTGCACAGTCACCAGATCTGAATATTATTGAGCCACTTTGGGGTGTTTTGAAGGAGCGAGTCAGGAAATGTTTTCATACACCAACATCACATAGTGACCTGGCCACTGTTCTGCGAAAGGAATGGCTCAAAATCCTTCTGGCTACTGTGCAGGACTTGTATTTGTCATTCCCAAGATGAAATAATGCTGTATTTGCTGCAAAAGGAGGCCAAACGGCATACTAATTGTGGTCTAAACCCAGGTGTTTCAGTTTCACTGTCCACCCCCTGTATGTAGTCACAGTTTGCATTTCAGCCAGATGACAAGCAAAGCAGGACACTAGATGTGTGCTAAAGCTAAATTGGTGACCTCCAGCTAAATCCAATCAATAAAAACGTCAGTTCTTGGATTATTGAAAATTGATGCAACTGTATGTCGATAAGCTTTTGCAGGGTTTTTTCCTGCATAGAGGCTGCATTGTTTTGACTGGGCCTAATTACTCAGCTGGGAAGCTAGCGCAAATGGGGAACAGGACTTCCTGTGGTTTCTCATAAAATAAACGCGCCGACTCTGACTCTATAGTAACGTAGCAACCAGGTTACGTTGGTGTCTCATCTCTCTCCTCTGTGATCTGTCTCTGTCATGCAGGTATGTGTGTCTGAGCTACACACACACTTATAGCAGACCTATATTAAAAGCTGACGGTGGCTTCGGCTGTAATCACACAAAATCTGCCAATTTGGCTTCTTCCAACAGGGTTCTGTGGAGGTGGGGTCATGTTTATTTGTGCTTTAGAATGTAACCGAAGTGAAACAATCAGAATACCTTTTATTTCTCTGATTCACTGCTTTGTTCTTGCTAACACCTCTCACTCTCTTCAATTGCTTTGGATCTCACTCAATCGCTGCTCTGTCTGCATGGGTCCAACTTTGAATCATGTGTTTACAAACAGCAAGAGACAATCCTACTCATTTTGCCCTTTAAGACTAACTTGCGTTTATGTTAATGTATTTTTTAAAAACAATGGTAGCTAGTCAAAGTAAATCTACTACTTGTGCCACTGCGAATAGAGATTGGATGTGCAAAAAAGTACCTAACTGAGGTACTGAGCTACTCTCCCGACGAGTGCATGCATCACTGGCAGTAGCATCCTACCAGTCAGCACCGGTGTTTCTTTTTATACATTTTACATGGCGGTGCTTTAATAAATTAGATTTAGAATTGTTAGCGGTTGTAGACCTTTTGCTGGCTGCACAAAGTTTACAATGGATGACAATGTTCTTTGCATCTTAGACTGACACAATAATGGCGATACTTAACAGCTGTTGAAAGAACACATATCCAACCCGTTCTCCATTTTTCCTTGACTCCTCTGCCCTATGTCTTTCAGAATCCTGTGGGTATAATCACATTCACTATGTCCATCTTTTTTTTACCATCTAGGTTGATTTGGGGTTGCATATATTTTCACTTTGGCCTAATTACATATTATATATTATATTTGTGTGTGTTCCATGTCCATTTATAGGTTGGACAAGACTCAACCCAGACCAACTGCCTCAAGAAGATGAGGAGAACTTCATTCTAAATTTGGTGCCGTGTGGTTCACCCATCCAAGAACCAGCACACCAGGCTCCACCCATCCAGGAACCAGCACACCTGGCTCTTTCCAGCCACACACCACCACATACAGCTCCACCCATTCAGAAACCAGCACACCAGGCTCCACTCATCCAGGAACCAGCACACCATGTCTCAGCTGTGCAGCCACCACTGCGGGGTCCAAAGCAACGTAAAAGGCTACAAAAAATTAAAGGTGTGTTTTAGTCTGTGCACGGCATGTTTTACCCCTGCATAATTGTCATGAAGTTAATGTGATTTTTGTAAACCCTCCAAACATTATTGATTTATTATGGATCTGATCCAGAATTGCAATTATACTGTATACCTAGATACTATATTATTTTATTGTTTTTTAAATAATAATTTAATTGATGGTTCTTTACACATCCCTGCTTCATGTAATTAGAGAGATGCAAAGTTAAAGTCCCAGTGTAAAGAATACCAGTGTAAAAGATATCTGCCTTTGTGGCAAGTGATGGAAAATGTAAACAGTCCATTAGGAGACACAACATAAAGAAGGAATGGCAAAGAAAAAAGATTTTGAATAGAACCATGTGCAGCCTTTGATACTCCTGTGGTTCTCAAATCTCACTAGGACGAGTTAAATGTGCTAATGACAAACAGTGGAAAAAATGCATACATGTGTGGATTTTGAATTGATTCCTCCACAAAAAAAACAAAAAACTATCCATATTGTGGACATTGGTGCAAATAATATATTCCTTACAATTACAGATTGCCCTCACAATCGGCTTGAAATGTTCCCAGTCCGTGAAATAATAAAGACAAGGAAAAGAAAGGTAGGACAATGACTAACTGGATGACAGTGTTTCCTCTCAATTAGTTAAATAATGCTATTGGAATTGTCATTTCAAAACCTTAATGAAGTTAAATTTCACTTTAAATGCAGCAACAAATATGTGATTAAAAACAATGCTTTTATCGCTTTTATTATTTATCCAAAAAACAAACATTACCCCTAAAGACACCCACACCCATCCACCCTAAAAAAATACAAAGGAAACACTGGATGACATTCTATAACTGTTGGATAAATTGTTTTGCAATTACTTAATGTTACCTTGACAAAATGCTGTTGTGTAAGTCACAACATTAAGCTGTAAAAGTAGGCATCCTGTAAATACCTTTAGCTTGAAGTGTCAGTTATGGAAGTGTCAGTTATTATCACATTACTATGATTCAAAATATGCAGTATATAAACTGTCAACAATTTTCACTCCTTGTTAAAGTACAACATTTAAATAACATACAGTAATACAATGTCTTTGTCTTCCTGCCACAGGGGAGGACAGAACATCTTTATGACTGGCAGCCCTGCACAATGTGGTATGTTAAATAGCTTTTAGTTATGTATGATTACATGCATTTTATTATTGGGCTCTTGGATCTCTCTGTGCCTGGATCTCTCTGTACTGGCAGAAAGCATTCACACACCAATGTGTCCCTGATCAAGACCCTTAACCCCTAGTTGCTCCAGAGGCGTGCGACCTTTGACATAAACAGCATTTGTAAGTCGCTTTGGATAAAAGCGTCAGCTAAATGAATAAATGTAATGTAATGTTTTAATTTGTGGGGATTGTTGACAAGCCATTGTCTTGGGTAGAGATTATTAAAGAAAAATTGTAATGCAAACAGTTTTTGTATGCTGTTTACAATTGTGAGGAAACTGATATGTTGTACTGTGCATCCATAGCCATATGAAACCAAAAGTGAAAAGTTAAGTTTCTGCTGTAAGTCTCTAGAAGAGGAATGCAGTGATTGGAGATGTTTATGGTATAGTCAGAGGAAACATCAGGGTTTCAGGGTTTGGCGATTAGTACACTGCGAATGGATACATTTATTTGTCAGTTAGAGGATTTATTTTATTTTTCCACAACATTTTTGACATTTTAAGACCATGTTTGGTCCACCTGACAGCTGTATTGTGCCTATCTACATTTTTTTTACACAATTATCTGGTTTTGTTTATTTTTCCATGAGCAACAGTTACTGTGAGTAACATTGACATACCATAATGACCGTGATGATTTATATCTTGTTTTAAAGTAATCTTGCGCACATGGAAACCAGATACACCAGAATGATAATGACCTAATCACTACAAGACCTTCCTCCAACTCTGGCACAGCTCTAGTGTGGAGATAGGTCTTGCTATGCAAAACTAGGTTAACGGTTACATAATTTTATCGCCTCGTCCCCACTCTGGAACAACAGATTCTTGATGCACTGCACTACTCTACAAAGTATTGTAAAACAGTAAATGTTACAATCATGACAATCAATTCATTGTGTATTATACTTACTAATTCTCCTTCAACTTCCCTCTCTTTATTTATTTATTTTTCTCAGTGGAAAGACCTGGCCTCCATCCTGGCAGCCAGCCTGATTCCCATCCCATGCAGCCTGCAAATATGCAACATACATTGCAAACATGCATTTTTTTTTCCTTGCTCTTGTTAAGTGTTTTTTCTTTACATATTTTGTTGTCCACTTGTATTGTTCCATAACATTGTCATGTTACATCAGCTAAGCAGTTTGTAATGTAATTTGAACTTTAATCTTTTTCATGTTTTTTCTTCAAGCTTGTTACAGTCTCTTTTATCTGTATGGATTCAATAAAGGGCAACAGTCAACAAACTTAACATTTCTTAAACTTGAAGGATCCCTATATGGATTGTTTTGTGGCCAACAGACCATGGAAAAGCTACAGTTGATCATATTTTGACTCAGACAAGCTAAATTATGTGGAACAACTGATCCTTTCACAACTACTAAAATGTTCAGTCCACTGATGACACACACAGTTGGAGTGCTTTATTGGGGGACATAGCTCAATATCGAAGAGGACACTGTTTCGTTTAAGATTTCATATTAAATAACCTCCGCCACAAATTAAACTAAATGAGCAACTTCCCATTTTATTCACAGGCTTCGAAATGCCTTAATTTTTATGAGCAATCTTTCAACCTCTTGTGCTAAATTACAGTACCGTAATTAACTATGAAATCATGCCATATCCTAATTTGCATAACGTACTGTCTGGACTAACCCTATGTAGCAGTTACTCACCTTGAAGCTGATTGTGTGTTGACAATGTATTTAAAGTTTTGATGGGAATGAAAATGTACATTTCACAAACTTCAAATATGGGAATTGACAATCTTAAATAAAGTTTTTGGTACTACATTTTCTTGTTCATTTGCCATTTCTGTTATTCATATCAAAATAGAGTTTAAGAAAAGTGAATAGCCTATTGAGATTTTGAAGAAGGTAATGTATACCTGTATAACAACAAGGAAAAGAGAAAGGAAATGATACATACATATTAACACATTTAGGAGTAATTTGTAGCCTTATATTAGTAAGTTAAAAACAACGTGAGTATGCACTGTAAATGTTTTAATTTAATATGGGTGTTTTTCAGGTCTGTCCATATATCATTGACCTTGACTACGTAATTTACTAGCACCTTAATGCTTATTAACACAATGCAATATTGCAATATTGTAAGCAATTTTATTTGAGTCGTGTTGGCCGAACAAACATTTTGAAATTCTAATTAAACAATATACAAATCAAATGCCTAAAGTTTGCTTTTTTCAAATAAATGACATAAATTCAGTGTAATATATGCTTCGGCTGTAGTTAAACATTAAGATATTCTCCTGATATGTTTTTCTATGGAAACCCTATTTTGCCAACCAGAACTACTGTGATGCTGATTTGTTTTCTTTTCAAGCTCTGAAAATATCTGAAATAAACCAAAATCTTTACTTTTGCATATCATACAACACATAAATACAGTGTAAGGACTAGTTCGGCTGTACTAGATATTCAACATATTCAGTGCATACATATTTTTACGACCCTATTCACACCCTAACTTTGCAAACAGGAAAAACTACAAATATGATACTAATTAGTATCAAGTGGGATGGCGTGGCTAGAGGGAATATGACTCAATTTACTGAAATTGGAATTTGTAAATAATGATGTAAAAGTACAGTGATGGGTTAAAGGGGATGTGAATCACATTTGTGTAATAAAATTGTAAATACCTTACTGTTAAATAGGTAAAAATCAAGTTTGACCATTTTTGACAGCACCCCCTCTTGATGACTCTATCCATATGGGTATAGTCATATAACTGAGGTCAAGAACTATTCATAACAGTTGGTTTCATGTATGTAGCCCTTTTTGTTCCTTAATGACAAGCTTGCCAACATACACCAAGGTCAAGGAGGTTTAGAGGTCAATATTTCAAAACAGGAGCTATTTACAACCTTCAGACTGACATATGTTACTCTCCATGTCGAGCTCTTTCTAACAATATATTTGGTTTAGTCCTAAGAAAATTTTAACTTCTCATGGAGACATGGACACAGCATTGGCTCAGGATTAGTTCAGAGAGGACTTTGAGGCCCCGACCTCAACTTTTAGATTTTTTTTTTTTAGAAATTTAGTATTATACAGGTGCTGGTCATATAATTAGAATATCATTAAAAAGTTGATTTATTTCACTAATTCCATTCAAAAAGTGAAACTTGTATATTATATTCATTCACTACACACAGACTGATATATTTCAAGTGTTTATTTCTTTTAGTTTTGATGATCATAACTGACAACTAATGAAAATCCCAAATTCAGTATCTCAGAAAATTAGAATATTACTTAAGAGCAATACAAAGAAAGGATTTTTAGAAATCTCGGCCAAATGAAAAGTATGAGCATGTACAGCACTCAATACTTAGTTGGGGCTTCTTTTGCCTGAATTACTGCAGCAACGTCAGCAGTCTTCCCCATGATTGTGTAGCCTACAGAACTAGACTGAGAGACCATTTAAAGGCCTTTGCAGGTGTTTTGAGTTCATTAGCTGATTAGAGTGTGGCACCAGGTGTCTTCAATACTGAAGCTTTTTACAATATTCTAATTTTCTGAGATACTGAATTTGGGGTTTTCATTAGTTGTCAGTTATAATCATCAAAATTAAAAGAAATAAACATTTGAAATATATCAGTCTGTGTGGAATGAATGAATATAATATACAAGTTTCACTTTTTGAATGGAATTAGTGAAATAAATCAACTTTTTGATAATATCCTAATTATATGACCAGCACCTGTATGTATGTACCATAGCCCAAAAGTAACACCTTCGCAGTGCTTGTTTTGTCAGTCTAAGCCTAAAAATGTTTTAAAAATCTATATATTAAAATAATCAAAATGAAAAGAAAATCTTCACATTTGTGAAGCTGGAACCATTAAATGTTTTTACATGACATGACAAACAATTATCTAAATAGCTGGCAATTAAAGTTCTGTCGATTAACTAATGTACTAGCTGTACTTGTATAAACTGTTGAGTACCTTAATTTATACTCTTCATATTGTTTGTGTGCAAAACTCCACCTTTGTGAAGTAAATAGTAACTAAAGCAGTTTTCTGTAAAGAAAATACACAAGTACAAATACCAGTATTTTGTTCTTAATTACAGTACTTGTGTAAATGTACTTATTTACGGCCGGGTCCACCACTGAAGGATTTAACTGGCATATTAAGTTCACACAACAGACAATTCCATCAAATGGGTTTATTACAGTGGTCCATATGTAAGACATTTCTTTATACAGTTTTACAGGATGTAAGTGAAAAATGTTTGGATTTGTCTGTCTGTATTTATGTATGTACATGTAGATGTCATATAGAAAACATAAAAGAAAAACATTTATGGTTTCAAGCTATTTGACGGTATTCAGTATGCTATAACTACAAATAACTACAAAATAATATGGGTACTAGATTGCAAACAAATATAAATCCACATATATTATGGAAATAACAAAGTGCATTAGTATTATACTTGTTACAATTACACACATACTGCCATTGAATCTTCATTAGATTTTTCCATGCAAAGATGACAATTAATTATTTAAAGCAGCAATAAGCAGTTTTGGTCTAAAACCAGCAAGCTCAAATGTAAGAAGAGATAAATAAAACAATGTTTTTCAATGTTTTTTTTTTTTTTTTAATAAAAATACAGAATCTACAAAAACTTTCCAGTAGATACTTTGGTACAGCGATTTAAAAACAAAGGCAAGATTTTTTGTACAAATCTCCAGTTCCTCTGTGTTGTTTGGCAGCAGTCTTTAGGTGTCTTCTTCCTCAGACTCGGGGCTGGTGAAGCCATTGTCATCCCACTCCTCAATGTCCTCCTGTATGGAAAGAAAATCACATTCCATAGTGGCTATACTGCTGTACGCATTAACAGCCTGTTTGTGTTGACTTCTAAGTGAGTGACCCCTCCGACTGAGGACACTGTTGAGCCCATGTGTAGCGTCCTCTGTCAGGTCACTGAAACCTGTAGAGAAATTGTGGAAAAAAAAAAATAGAAAGAGAAAGATGACACATCAAACAAAACATGACATTTGTAGCTATTTTTGCTTTTTACAATGCTGAATTTGCAACTCCAACATTACTTTTCAGTCATTATATTTACAACTTTAACATTGTGCACACTGGTGCCAAATAGCTGGTCAGCTTAGTGCCTGATCACAACTCAATGTATAGAGCTCCCTGGAGATATATATCTATATATCTATATCTTTATTATCTATATATCTATATTTATATATCTATTTATTATAAATTAATTCATGACACTAAAATCTAAAGATCTTGTACATACTGCTGGTTTTGATGCGCTCCAAAGTCTGTCCTCTGAGTGACTCCACTTCTTGCACTTGTTTTAGAAGGTACTTGATGTGCTGAGACATCTCCTTTAACAGGATGCTCTGCTCCTCCTCCAAGCGTTTCAGCAGCATTACCTGGTCGAAGATAGATCTCTTCAACCTGAAGGTGTTGCCTTTGGTTAGGGAAAGGAATGGAACAGTGGACAAAGGAATGTTTATTATTATATTATATAAGTATAACAGAATTATGTTATTTCTGAGAAATCTTTTTAGTGACAGCATTGGTTCTGTAGAATATAAACAATTTAAAAATATGAATACAAGTAACAATAATATAATTTGGATGGAGAGCTTGTGAAATTGTGATGGTCAAGCATTTTATTCGCGATTACTACAGCAGAATAACATGGTGTTGATGTCACCATTCAATGTTTATGCTCCATGATAAATATTTCCATATTTTGGTATTCATGATATTTTTTATTTCAGTGTATCATCCCATTCCTGTGTTGTTGCATGACAAGTAACAAAAAGGACAATGGTAAATATGGAAATGTGGTTGGAACCATTACTACATGTGAAGATCGAAAAGGGAATAAAATTTGTAAAATGTCAACTAAAAAAAATCAACTAAAAGAACAACAAGCTAAACTAGCAATTCATACATATCATACCATCTTTGTGTCTCTCCCATGGTAGGATGTATCCCTCTGTCAGACTGCAAGCCAATTCCTCGTCAATCGGATCTCCTTCCACTACGGTGTTGTATTGCAAGACCTTTTCGCGAAGCTTCTTCTTCAACTCTGTCATTTTCTTTTTCTTTCTTTGTCTTGCCTGGTTGCTATCTGCAAATCAAAATGAAAAGAAAACTGTGCCATAATCCCAGAATATTATTGTTTTTTGAAGTGTTATTAATTTAAATAACTTGATTTGACAACAAACCATGCCGACGATACAGATCTTTCTTCTTGCGCAAAAGGGTTACAGTGATGTTCTCAATGTCAGCCCTTAGCTCTTCAGTACAACCTGGAGTGTAGACTCTCTCTAAATAGGTGAAACAAAACAATTGGACAAGAGACAATTAGTGACATTTTCAAAATATAGCCACCTTTTATTTATTTGTATAAAGGTACATGGTTGTCCATGAGTTCCTTGTTTGTTCTGAACAGTTAAACTGAGAACAGTTAAACAAGGGACTCTTGCACAACCATCTCAAAACAGAAAGACAGTCGTGGATCATTCAAGTAACCACACACAGTATTAAGAACCAAGGGTTCCCAAACTTTTGAATGGGGTTATTTTAATAATTTCAGCAATTTTTTTGTGTTGTGGACTAAATGTAAACATCTTTTATGTACAATATCTTACTCAGGACAGTACTAAATAAAAAATAACATGCATTTAGTATGATCTCTCTTATTTTGTTAAAATTATTCACATTTTCACAGATTCTGCAAGGGGTTCCCAAACTTTCGAATGCCACTGTATATACATAGTGTACTGTTTTACCTGTAACCGCCCATTGTCTGACATCACACACCCACTGTTGTATTGTCTCCTGATCAAGGTTGTGCTCCTTCTTGATGTTGCTAAGGCTGGCAGCTTCCAGTTTTGCCCTCTCTGTGATCTTTTAAAAAGAAAAAATAAAATGTCAGAAAAAAAGTTCTACGCACCACCACAATGCAAAGAAACACCAATTTTACTTGAGCTTTTGGTACAAGACATTCATCAGAACAGGTGTTACATTAAATAACACATTAAATATCTGTGTATACTACCAAGCAGACTTGTAAATAGGAGAAAAATGTCTGTACAACAGTGAGGTTAAACTCTTAGAAGATAACTGACCAATCCTAAGCACTACCCTCCCCTCAGTTACTTAAAATTAATAAAACAAGATTATCAAAATAGTCACATATTTATTTTATGTAACATGATTAAACAATTAATCAACAAATAGTTTCAGATCTAGCTGTAGATGGTGCACTGAGAAAAAGGGGCAGTGCTTAGGATCTCAATTATAATTTACCCTTACTTTGACATGTCTGTGGGCTAACACTTGATGAAGGTTGTCCCTCTTTCTTCTGTTCCAACCCATAGCCTGTCGCGTTAGCATGTTCACTCTTCCTAATGAAAACAATGCACCCACAAGCCAGAAAGTATGATTTCACATACAAAAGGCAAAAAGAGAAACCCAACAGACATGCCTAAACCCTATCACTAAAAGTTAGTTGAACGGGTAATTACCTTGAAGTAATACAATGTTAACTTTCGTAAGAACAGAACAGAGAAACTTTGTTTTTTTATTTCCCTGTAAAAACACAATTACTTATTATTTATTTAGGTTATGACAGCATGAAGTATAAGTGCAACACTAACCAGCCTTTGTCATGTATTTTGTGACAAGTGCTGCCCTGGAGAGAAAGCTGTTCACCTATAAAGAAAATAATACAATAAAATGTTGGTCTCCATTACATAAAAATATTACCTACACACCATAGATCTTGTGGTTGTGGTTTAACAGTGTAATGTATTATCCTAGGAATTTGGGACCCCTTACACATGCATGAACAACTGAACTGCCTATTATTTATTTTAACTCATACATAAAGGATGTACTTTAACCCTCACACCAGGCTTGTTACTTAGATGGCAAATAGATGACAAATAAGTACCTTTTGGTGTTATGGATTCTATTAAGACTCTTTGTAGCCATAGCTAAAATACTGACAATAATACCATACCTGCTCCACTTCCTCTCCCACCGTGTTTCCTGCTCCATCCTGGCTTCTGCCACCCCATCTCACCTGCAACACAGAGTGAGAAGCATTATGTAGCAGTACTTCAGAAGTTTTGATATAACATCATCCAATCAGGCATAACATGCACAAATGTAAAAATAATCCTTTGCATTGAAGATTGCTTGAATGTTATATCTACATTAATGCATACAATTATCTCTAAAACACCTCATAACACAATCTTTTTATTTTGCGGGGGAAAACAAAATCCATGTCCTATAAATTTGAACAAGCAGCTGAAAAGCAGTTGGTTAAAGATAACACACAGCATGCTTTATTATCCGACCCATTATTATTTCCCTATAGCTACAGCCATACCAGACTTAAAGTTATTACATGTACCTCGCATTTTGCTGTATGGGCTTTGGCATGCATAACGCTCAGAAATGGCCTCATTTCTGTCAATGGCAGAAGCTCTGGTAAACCCTCTGCTACTTTGTTAAGGTAGGGCCAGTACCTAAAAAGCAGGAGCAGCATCATGTGAGTGTAACAAAGATCCATTTTTAATTGAAATCTAAAATCACTGTAAAGCTGAGAAACAAGACATTTTAATCATGGAGTTGGATTTGCAATATGACAATGAGGATTACCTGCATGTAACATCCATACAGAAGAAGGTAACATTTGCCTTCTTTGACATCTCTCTTTGAAGAAACATCGGGTAAGCAAATATTTCTCCACGATAATGGTTCAGTCCTCGTAAGAGAAACCCATGTCTGATAAATCAGAAGAAAATCTAGTGGTTAGACTCCCTCCGAAACTTTTGTCCGTCATAAAAAAAAATTCGAATCAGGTTCGATTTTCTGCGTTTTTCAGTAGCAAGCAGTTTGACTGGTGTTTTGACAATTCAGAGCCACAGAATCATGAATATGAAAAAACGCATGTGAAAATTTCAGACTCAGTGTGCAAGGACCTTAAGACTTGGATTACCATTAAAACTCAAATATCAGACTCAAAAATCATACACAAACTCATACATACCTGCAAACTGCAACTTGAATGCCCTCCTCGTCTATCTGAGCACCAGACTTTTTTGACATCTCTCTGCCAGCGGTGAACTTGGCAGTACCGCACACAGCACTTTCATTTGCCTATAAAGTCAGTTTATAACACATTTTAAGATACATAAAGACACAAAACATCTATATAAACAACTATTATAAAAAAAAAAAAAAATCTAATGTTCGTACACTTCTCATGTTGCCTCTGACAAGGTCAACAAAGGTAGCAACTTCCTCGTCCTTGGCCAGGAACAAGCCCTCATATATGGCTGGCTCCTCAGTCCTGTCCATGATAAGATAACATGCATCAGTAATAAAAATCACAAGTACTACATTTACTATTTGTTAAAATGTAAGTTATGATCACTCAAAGACAACCCAAAGAGCTACTGTGTGTGTTAGACAAGTCTAAAATAAACTTCTGAAAAATACCTATACCTACCCTTTTGACTTGCTGAAGCGGTAATGTTTTCGGTTTCCATCAGAGCAGACAGCCAACATGTCTGGAGAACATGCTGGACACTCAAAATGATGGACCTGGCACATATCCTCTTCTTTGTATTGACAGAAGGTAAACTCAAAAAAGCTTCGCTGAAATGTATCAGCACAGATACTACCTGTCTGTATATTAAGAAATGATCGGTTAGGTTATTTTTTGAAGCAATGCCCACAATTAAATATTAGGTATATAGTAATATAATTTTGTTTGTTATATGTTTTTAGTGATATTTAGGCAGATTTACCCTTCCAGCTTGTACAGATCTGTGCTCCAACATTTTCAGGAAGGCCTGCCTGGACATGGCTGGTGCCGTCACCTTCATATGTTCAAAAGAGGTGAAGACATCAAACTTGTATAGGGTCTGGCAGCTGGTGCTAGCTGGCCAGTACCGATAAGTGAGCAGGTCCTTCACCTCGGGAGTCCATTCTGCAGAGCATGATGAACAGGATTTCCGAGGCAAGCAGACATCGTATCGTCCTGTGAACAAGTGAATATACTGTAGTAAAGACTAAAATAATTTCAGTAATTAAATTGCAACAGATTGCCTTCTACACAGAGATACAAATATATGGTATATTAGCTATTTGACACGGCATTTGGGCAACGCTTTGCTTTGCACACAGTGGTAAAGTTCTAGTACAATAATGCACAGAAAGGAGGGCTTTCAGAACAACATACCATTGATGGTAACCACAGAAATATGCTTCCCTGGAGTGATTGTGAAGTCATGAGTGCATTCACAAATTGACCTTGGTGCAGGAACAGGCAGTTGACATACTGCAAAACAGAAAGAATTTATGAAGGGTGTATTTACAGCTTCTCCTCAGTCCTTTAGATGCATTTCCCAAAACGCTAACCTCATTTTCAAAATAGTGCTTTAAAACACAACCATTAATCAAAACTGGCCACACCACTATACCACCTGTAATTGTCACTATGTAGAAACAAGTAAATGCTTAAACACATTTATTAAGATGCAATTGACTTAGCTGGTCAAAGATATGCTGGTCAGAACTGTCAAAACCAATCATACTTTGTTATTCAGCTATTAAATTTCACATTTGCACTTTAGAGTTTTGAGAATAATCTTAGAATAAGATTAGCATTTTAGAAAAAAAAATGTCTAAGCCATTTAGAAACACTGTTAAATATAAACATGTGCCAAACTACAAAAACATTTGGGGAATTACACTATAAGTATGAGACAATTTGATATAATAATCATTTTAGCATACTTTGTTCACAAAACTGAGGCTGGCCATTTTCATTCACCACCACAGCAGTTGTAGGGGGAATGGGCTCAAGAAATCCATGGAACACAGCCTCTCTGTCATGGAAGACATTTCTCTTGTGGGCCTCCATGTCACAGGTAGAACAGAGGTACTCCATGTCCAGTGGTACACAGTCCAGGCACCTAATCACAGCTTCTACAGCACAGCATCTGTGACAATTTTGGACCAATACTCTCTCGGCTGAGAGCTTTGCATCAAAAAGCATAGGCCTAGCATTTTTCATTCTCACATCTGTGAGAAGCTGCCTTTGTTCCCAAGCAGAAACCATTCTGTCTGTTCCCTCCGGAACCTGGTCTGCAGTTATGGTGTCCCTTAACTCTTGGAGTCTTGTTTCTAAAAAACAAAAATATACATTCACTTGTCCTTAAAAGGTCTATACTCATGATTATGATCACACACAAGTATATATCACAAGTATATATCAGGGAACACATGTTAGGTAAAAACTGTTAGCCTGAATGCACTGTAAGTCACTTTGGATAAAAACGTCTGCTAAATGCATACATTTAATTTAATTTAATTGAATTTAATATATGAGTTATACTGTAAGTCTGTAATGGAACTAACAAAACATAATGCTTGATTATGATTAAATAAATGGTGGGAATTGGAAAAACTGTAGGTGTAGTGTTACTACTGTAACACTCAGTATCCTCACCAAGACTTGCCAACTCTTGATCTTCTATCTGAAGGCCTTCCTCATGCACTGGATCCCTTCTTCTGGAATGAGAAGCAGCTGCAGAGACAGTCATTTTACTTAACCCTTTGATCAATATAACATGAAACCAATTCATTTCAAAATGAAAATATTCCATGAGGACTGGAGGCAGGGAAACTAAGCAAAAGATATTAAAACACAACACAAGTAAGGATTATCAGTCACATGCTCTTAAAATATCTTATATATTAGTGAGAAAATTTTTCACAAACACTGCAACACCATTATGTCAAAGTGGTATCTGACTCAATTTATAATACGTGTAACCACCAAAGCACTATTTAATGAATTATGTTTATTCTTAGATACAGTAATCATGTTTTAGTAAAGAACAAACCCGATCCAGGGCAGTGGGTTTCCCGACGTTTCTCACGCCTGCCTGTGACCAGTGGATTAGTGAGGGATCTCTTCCTGCTTTTTCTCGTTTTTCTTTGAGGAAAGGCAGGGTTTTTCTTGGCCATGGCAGCCTATATATTTGCAGAACACTTATACCAGCAGCATTTATAATTGTGCATTACTCAGTAGTTGCATAAAAGGGTAACCCTTTTCATCACATCTATAAACAGCAATAGCAATTAGTATTTTCAGACTTAGGTATTTGGTTCTCATGACAAGCCTTACCCTGGCATCATGGAGATAAGCATCACTAATTAATGCTGCCATGTGGATCCTTGCATCATTGGGATCATCAAAGACCCTGATGTCAGAATTGAGGGACATCACATACAAATAGAAACAATACAGACACAATAAAAAAAAATAAAAAAAAATGAAAAAATAGAGAAAGAGAGTGATCTAAAGAGACAAGTGAGAAAGAGAGAGAGAGAGAGAGTGGCTCTTAAAAGTGCCGTTGTTTTGATTTGTGTGTGTGAATGTGTGTGTGTTGGTGAAGTCAAAAAGTGTTGCAATAAAGCTGTAAAACAGGAAAAAAGCAAAGGATTATTAGAATAGCCTTTGTGGTAAATGAGCATTTCTTAATTGTTAGGACAGATTAATTGTAATTATTAATTAAATATTAATCAACCACTACGTACAATACAAATCAATCCTTACTGTACAAATATCAGATTTGACACAAGCAAGTACATACACAAATCTATTTTTTTAGGCCTACAAATAATGGAAACAGTGGTCTTCATGGTAACAACTGCTCTCTCTTCTCAATGTCACACATAACTAAAGTAACAATTACCCTCAATTATCTCATGATGATTTCATTGTCTTCTAAAATGGCAAAGTCTTACAAAAGTATTACAGGACATTCTATCTATATCTCTCTATTTAATTATGCACTGATTATACAGGTATGAACGGTCATTGACAGTCGCACTGAGCAGTCAAATCCTCTGGAAAGACTCCAGGTCCACTTTTTTATTCCAGTCCATCCCTGATTCCGGTAACGTTAATTCCCCTTAGTTACACTTCTGACATTTACTTTGCACTTTGAATAAAACTTTAACCACTGCAACAACTCGTTGTTAATTGTTGTCTTCACAACACATGGACAAATACATGAGTTTAAACTGTTTTTGGTAGCTGTGGTTAGCAGTGCCGGGGACAGCGACGGGTACCCGTGTAAATGAAAATGCAACACTAGCAAATTCAACCTAATCTCCAGAGCTGAACGCTACACAGATCGGGCTACAACTAAAGAAATAACAGAAAAAAGGTTTTGCGTACTTTTTAACAAACAAACACCCATTGGGTTGAGATACTTACTGTAGTCGATTGGCGGGTGAAATGAGTGGTGAAAGTGATTATGGGTATGAAGCGTGCGTTACGGTGCGTAACGTGACGTGACGTATCGTTGCCGTGGTAAGCACTGAAAGTTTTCTGATTCGTAAGAATAATTATTAATAATATTCGCTGCTATGACAGAAAATACATTTGAAAATCATAAAATATCGTAAAGGGTTTAATAACGTAAAGGGAACAATCTATTTAACACTGTCTCGGGCCATTCTTTAAAGCTACTCCATCTATAAATTGATAGTTATATCACAAACAATTTACTGTTATTTAGACAACAAAAATAGCAACAAATTCACTATAATAAATTATAAAAGGAGGACGTTTCGTAAACTAGAAAACAACATTTACCGCCGCCCACTGTGTGACGTTGTTGAACCAGGGAATCCGTGTGTCCACCACGACAGATTAGCCTCATTGACTTTGTATGTGTGTTGTTTCCGTGGTGCCGACACGTAATTTCAACACATTTCGTGCCACCACCACGTATATCGGGATTAAGGGTTCGTGTTCATTTCACGCATTTCTTTGAGATCAGGTTGACGTAACTCGCTGATTAACCTCCATAGTACGATGCATTGTTGTGGAAACTAACTAGCTAGGCACGACTGTTTCCCAAACAAGGTCGAATCTCCGTCGTTTGAACCACATTAGTTCAACAGTGTAGGGCCGTTGTTAATGACGTCACCGAGTAATAATTTATGCTATTTAACTTATTAGACATCTCTAAAATGCAGCTATATTAAACATGGCACCTGGTGAGTAATTTACTATTTTTTTGTTACGTGTCATTTCGCTTTATTTGATGTTTGAATCATCGTGGGTTCCTTCTTACGTCATACTCCGGGGTTCCCGTAGGCATTTCTGCGCAAGCGCACTATGCAAAAACGTCGCTTGCAAGGAAGCTTAAAAATACGTAGATTAAAATGCATTTACATTTAGATCGAGTGAAAGATATAGATTGTACTGCATGTTAGCTTGCTTAATGTGCCCAGCAGCGTAATTTATTGAGCCCATATGTCTTACTAACAAGGAACTGTGCTTCTAACCACAGGTCGAGAGCTGTAGTTCCAACCACGTAAGTTTGTGACGCTGTTTGCGAATGTTCGTTTGAACTATGGTTTGGGGAAACACCGTATCGTTGAACTATGTTGGTAACGACGGAACTTGCGACCATAGTTGGCTAACGATGCTTTTGGGAAACACACCCCAGGTTGATGCTCTGAGGGCCACCGCATGTAACTTAACAAGATTCACGTGTTTAAAACACTCTCAATTATATTAACGTACTATATAACCATTATTTTTTCTAATACACATCTAAATATGTACAACTCTATGGAAATGATGTATTATCTTTGCCAGCGATCACAGTTTGAGTATACTTCTATGTAAATGCATAGATAAACCGTGCTGTCAGCAGGCATTTCAGAATAGAACGACGAAAACAATATTAGTAATTCTGATATAACATGCCAGTTGAGAAATACAATGATGTTTTGTTTGTTATGTTTGTTTGTTATATGCTAATTTTCAACACTTTTTAGGATGACTTAAAGGAGGAAAAACCAAAGTGAAGTATGGACTTAATTTACTCAGTCACTGATTTAATTTATAACAGTAAATAAATATCCGTTCTGCATATGGGTTATTGGGCACATAATTATGCAAATAATCAGTATCGGTAATAAGAAATCAGTATCGGTCGATCACTACACAGTACTGTACATCTATATACCTTTATGTTTGTTTGCTTGTTAGTTTTTTTAAAATGACTTTTTAACGTCCAAGCATAAGTAACACTGTATATGAGCATTAAATAAGTCTAAAAATGTAAATTATGTTATTAAATTATGTTTTGTATATTCTATATGTTATTTATTTTCTTTTCTGCATTTCACCTCTGCTGCAGTTTACTTGTAATAATAAATATTGTTGGCCCTGCGACAGATTGTTTATGTTCCTTCCTAGAATCTTCCATGCTAATGCCCGTGCACCAGAGTTGGAGCGTATCTCCTGTCGAACCATAAGACTAGTAAGTAATATCTTAAATGTAAACTACAATTCAAAAGTTTAAGGGTCAGATTTGTCATGTATTTGAAATAAGTCTTTTATGGCAACAACTGCTGCATTTATTTGATTAAAATACAGTAAAACAGTAATGTTGTGAAATTACCATTTTTAAATAACTATTTTCTATTTCAATATGTTTTAGAAAGTGATCAAACTTGATTTTTCAGCATCATTATGCTTACACCGTATCTACACACAGTTCAAATGATTTGCATTTATTTGATTTTATGATCAAATAAATGCAGTTTTCTTGGTGAACATAAGAGAAGTATTTCAAAAACATAAACAAAACTGACCACAAACGTTAATAACACAAGGGATTTAAATATTAGTCTATTTATTTTAATAAAGTGCAAGAAGCTCTTAAACATATTAACGTAGATAGATTTTTTTTTCCTTTGGTGATTTATATTGTATACGAAGAAGGCAATGCACAATGACGTAGATTGTCTGTATATGCTGGATGCAAACCAGAGCGACCATTGAAAGTCATTTGAACTTTGTGTCAGTACATGATAAATAGAACGCGGCATCAGTTTGCTGTCGGGGATTTGTAGTGTTGTGCTGTGCCTCATCCAGTGTAGACAGCATCACTGATTATAATAAGTTCTATCGTATTTTGTCGTATTTTGTATGTATTTTTCTCACAGTGTTAAAACTGTTATTAAATATTGTTACATATGATATATGTATGATGCCATTCATAACTGATAGAACTTTTCTATTTCAGAGACTGAAAATCAACAGTAAAACACAAGGTAATGATAACTTATTTTAACAATATAGTAAGACTAACAAGAATAAATAAAAATGCATCTGTGACTTCATATTGCTTCTTATTTTTCAGTGGATTGAAAGTTCTCATTAAACACATCACTTTCTTCTGTGCATTTTCAGATGTTGAGCATATTTATATCATATTAATTTAATCAAATTTAATTTAACTTTGTTTTACTTTAAAACATTATAATTGATTGTCTTCTTTGTCTTTTTAAAGTTTAGCTCCAACACCAATTAAGCAGACCTGAGCAGCTGATCAAGGATCACCAGAAACTTTGCAGAACTTTGGCAGTCATCCTGCCTCTCTGAATTGTCATGTTGAGAACATATTGCAGGAGATCTCAACATTGTCTCTCGAGGTCCATTTACATGCACCGTTTTGCTCCAACCTAGTCCAGTGTGATTGAACAAACTAATCAAGGTCTTCAGTTTGAATAACTTTAAAGTTACCTAAACTATGGGTATGTATCTCTCAGGTCCCTTGCTCATTAGTCAGTGGTTAAGGTCTTAATCACAAAATTTTTACTGTGCACTGAAATGTGTGCTCCCTAAATAGCTGTGAAAACCAGGAAGCATCGATGCTCACTACGTTCCCTTATAGGAAGTTCTGAAGCTCAAAACTTAAGTGAAAAATCACTACAAAATGACATGTGACCGATTTTAAAACACAAACCAATATCAGATTTCAGCATAAACATACATCTCTAGACAGGTAATGTCTAATCTAGCAAACATTTACAATTTATTTATGGCTGAAATCTTGCACATTCATGTAACAAAGTATTTATCATAATGTACTGTAAATAGCATTAAAAGAGATATTCATTTTAATGCTGTGTGTAAATATCAGTAGTGATGCTGTACAGTGAGAATGGAAATAGTCACCAGTGTGTAGTGAGTCACTGTCCTTATCAGTGTCTGAATTTGTGAACAATATATCAGTTCACAACCTAGCAAACTATTAAGGTGATTGAGATGCACCCTCTGTATGGCAGTGGACCTTTAGGCCCAGAGTTGAGAAGAACCCCTGACACACTAATTAGTTAATAATCACTCATGAAGAATGAGGACACTTTCATTTGAACAGAAATATGCAATATTTTACTCATATTCAGTGATGTTATTATCTTCTATTCCCTTTTGTTTGTGTGTCAGTCACAGCTAAATAAAACCAAAGGCCATTCAGCCACAGGTCACTGCATCTTTATGCACTCGCTCTTAAGTGCTATCCATTTACCATTTCAGCACATTTTTTTTTTGTACTTGCATAGTCATTTTAATTGTACCACATTTGCAATGCATATATAGGAAGTGACATAAAACTGTGTTGAAAATTCTAGAAAATTGTTCTCATGCTGAAAGTCAGTTCCCACTCTTTTGTTTGTTTGTTTTTTAACATTTACATTTTGGTTCTTGTTTTCTTTCTCATTTTAGATGCTGGAGAAAAAGCAGCCAGGCTAAAGCATTTGAAGTGGAAACTTTTGCCGTGGCTCGATAATTCAGGATTGGGATGGTGGAAGGAGCAGAAGAAGCAGAAGATCAGAGATCAGGCAGAGATCTACTGATGCCCCTGAGGGAACCAATTAACTAATGTGTTAGTTAAACCAAACATTTTCAGCACTCACCTTCATGTCTTTGCAAACCCTGTAAAACTTTTGGTCATCTTTGAAACATAAATGTAGATCTTTTTAATGAAATCAAAGAAATTTCTGTCCCTCTATTTTATAGTTTATGCAACTACCACTTTCGAGCCTCAGAAAGGTAGTAAAGACAGCATTAAAGTAATCCATGTGACTCCAGTTGTTTAACCTTAATTTTATGAAGTGATGTGAATGGTTTATATGCACAAAAAAACATTGCATTTTTATTCACACACACACACACACACACACACAAAATGTTCACAAGAGCAACATGATGCATCAGTGTTGTGTTGGTGTGAGAGCTGTCTGACCATCTTATGGTGCTTTTGTGAAAATGCGTTGGAAATACATAATTTGTGAATAAAGACGTAATTTTATTGTTGTTGCTGTTTTTTGCATACACAAGGCATCTGTTAAAAATATCTTCATTTGCGTTTTGCACAAAAGTTTCTTATAGGTTTGGAGTGACATGAGAATAAGTAATTAATGACAAAATTTACATTTTTTGGGGTGAAATATGTTCTAATGTGGTTACAATTGGTCATTGTTCTGTTTTATAAACATTTTCAGTATTTCAAAGATTATTGTTTTGAAAAATCAGTTTCAAATAAATACTGCTCCTTTGAAAGTTCTATTTGAAAAGTACTAAAAATATGTTTTCCACAAAAAAATATTGGGCAGAACAACTGTTTTCTACATTGATAATAATCAGAAATGTTTCTTGCGCAGCAAATCATATTAAAATGTTTTCTGAAGGATCATGTGACACTGAATACTGGAGTAATTATGATGAAAATGTAGTTCAAAGGAATAAATTACCTTTCACAATGTATTCATATAGAAAATATATTTTGTAGTTATATTTCATAATATTACTGTTTTTACAGTATGTTTAACAAAAAACGCAGGCTTAATTTGCGATCAGGAAAGTGTTTTTACTTGAAAGATGTATTTAATGTGTCAATAAATGTTTTAGTACTATTTTGTGAATTGTCTTATTTTGAATATGAGATAAATATAATGAATTTACGGTTAAAATTCGGCCTAAAAAACTTTCGCTTTACAACCACATTTAGACGTAATTTGGACGTCTTTTCGACGACCTGAAAAAGCCTTTCACTTTTCAACCAAATTTTCACATTGTTTAGACCAGGGGCGCAGATGGGATTTTTTTTAACTGGGGGGGACCAAGCTGTCAGCAAAGGATTTCAACTTTGCGTAATTTGGGCTTTAAATTTTGCGTAATTTGGGCTTTAACTAATGCTCAAGTAGTTACTTTGCATAATTTGGGCTAATGGTTTGCACTAAAAAAGCCACTGGGGGATCCTTATTTGACATTGGATAAACAACAATGAACAAAGGTAAACAAAGGCCTGGCTGATCAACACTAGCAATGTATGATTAAAATGTTATTTGTCTATGCCAAACACCCACCAAAACTTCATGCCCTCTGCAAAATATGTTTTATTTGGCTCAAATTTAACGTGGTCGCATTTGTGCGAGTGCATGGTCTGTCTGCACTGCTCCAAAGCTTCTTTTCTATAAAGTGGCGTTGCAGCAGGAGTCAGAATTCACTAATCACATAAAGAGAGGCGCATTCAGTGCGATCGCTTCGGATGTAGAACCTGGTTTATACCACTAGCCGCGTCAGCACGAGCGCGAAGGTGCGCACAGCTCGCGGCAAAAATGACTCGAATATTGAGGAAACGATGGCGGACGGAGGAAAAAAAAAAAAACGCTTCTTAAACAGATTCTTAAACAGAGAGGGTGAACATGTTGGTATTCTTGTGGAAAAATAAACATGCAAGCACTGAGTTTCACTTTTCTTTTTGTTTTCATTTTGAAAAGCTGTCATTTACCTCACGTTACGTTATGGAGAAAAGTGAAAAAGTGAAAGGTGTATACATGTAAACAAAACAGACAGTAATCTTTTCTTGTAAAATGTGACAAGATCGCGAATTCGAAAGTGAAAGCGTCTGAAGCGCGACTTATAGCAAAAGAGGAACTCCCGTTCACAAAATTAAAACCAAAAATAATACTACTAATGAAAAAAAAAACGTACGGGTTGAGGGTTAACTACTTTCGTTACCATATAACTATAAACTATGATAAAAGTTAATCAGCATACATTGATTAAAATTCTAACCAAAAAAAGCGACAAATTTATGTGCTCCTGCAGCCAACTGAGAAAGTTAGTCGCAAATGAGCGACCCGTGGAAAGAATGAGTCTAAAGCCCTGGTCAACCAGCAACTTATTTTGAAGCAGTAGCGGCAATAATTAAGGAGCAGCGGCAGGGACGGTGAGGGGGACGGATCGGGTCACTATGAATTTGGGGGGTCATGTCCCCCCCGTCCCTAGTCCTCTCTGCGCCCCTGTGTCCGGCAATTGTAACCGCTATTAAGTTTAAAAATGAAAATATTTTCAATTGTAAATGTTATGAAGGATTAAGAATAGAATCTATTTACACAGTTATTCCCTTCAATTTAATGCTATCATTATTATATGAAATATATGACTTTCACTACATCTAAAATAGTGTCCACAGAGAAGTGTTCAATCATTCATAGGCAATAAAATGCATAATTTATATATATATATATATATATATGAAGAGCTCTTTTCCAAAACGCGATAAACGCCATTTTTTTTTTATTTTTTTTTACAAAATTGAGTTCCTGCCAAAATCTACTCTATCTGGTCATTATTGAAAAGGCAGTTTTTAATTTTACAAAAAAATGCGATATCCGCCCTGTTATTCTGTCATGTTTTCTCCCTTTTTTTTCCAAACCGCAACAAACGCCAGTCTCCCTTTTCTTCAAACTGCGATACATCCGCTCAACCAATCACAGCGCAGTATTTCACACACTGTAAACAGTAAAGCCGGCGCTTTGAATACACCCCGCATCCTAGTTTTCAACGTTGAGTAATGTATCACAGACATATCTGAAGGAACAAAGTCTATTGAAACTGAGCCGCTGCGCATCTCCATTCAAACACAGCGGTGTTTCGTTTACGAATGAACGTACATTTTCTAGTAAGTCAATGAATCAATTACCCATTCATAAAAAGAGTCGGCTTAATCGAATTAATCAGCCATTCGAACGAATCAAATGAATGATTCAGAAATTAAATCAGTGACTTACCGCCACCTACTGGCAGTATTTCATTTTTATCTTCTTTTTAGTTATTAAAATCATTTAATATTTCTATGTTCATATAGAAAGGAGTTTATGAATTTGATTGCACTTATGCCATCTCTTTCCATCACTTGTACTTTCTCCATAAAGAAAAGTAAGCATAGACCCCTAATGGATTTATTGCATTTTGGGAAAAAATAACCCGTTTTTATAATAAATCTTTGAAAAATCAAAATCTAGATTTGAATTTTTTATGTTATTATAACCTAAAGATGCTATGTGAAAGTTTAAAACAGAAAATAGCGGTTTTCATCTTGCCACTTTCTTGGTAAAGAAAACACATTTTTACCTGAATTAATCAAAATGGATTTATAGCGTTTTGGAAAAGAGCTCCTCATATATATATATATATATATGTGTGTGTGTGTTACGAATCTGGCCGATGTTCCGCGGTCCGCTCACCACCAGATGTCACTCTCACCTTATCACACACTGACTGTTGCATTACACCCCGGACTACATCTCCCAGTATCCATCGCGCTGATTGCGTCAGCACACGTGACCAATCAGCAGCGCTATAAAAGCCCCCGTCTTTCCCCTCGCAAACCACGGAGTATTGTTGTTGTCATTATTATTATTAGCGTTTACTAGTTCCCTTGTTCCTAGTTCCCTGTGTGTAGCTTTCTCGCCTGGCCTCCTCGTCTCGACTGTCTCGCCGCCTGCCCTTTGGACTACTGCTCGTGTCACGGATTCTTCTCTCTCATCTTTCCCCTTTAAGGATTACGTTCGCCCCTGTTCAACCCACGCCTGTTTCACGGACTTCTTTGTGCCTAGCCCTGATATCCCTGTTGACTGTTGTTTTGACCCTGCCTGTTCGACCATGTCTCTGTCTCGTCCCTTCAATAAAAGCTTCCATATGGATCCGCTCGCCTCCCGTCTCACTCACCCCGTTACAATATATATATATATATATATATATATATATATAAGAGCTTGTTTTATCGAAAGGAACTCGTAATAATATCTCATATCAAAGCAATGTTGTTATTTTCAAGGACACATTCATGTTTCATAAGGTTTCAAAGTTGTGTCCTCACTTTTTGTCAACACCGTAAGATATTTAGTAAATGTAAAATAATAATAATAATAATAAATATCAGGGGATCAGGGGCAGCTGTTACTGCCCTTGCCACATTCCACCTCTGCAGAATACTACTACATAAACTCTGATTTAGAATCAGAAAGAGCTTTATTGCCAAGTGCATACAAGAAATTTGTTTTAGCATCCCAGGCTTCCAACACACAGACAATAAAAATAAACTGAGAAAAAAATACACATATGTAAATATAAATAGACAAAAATTGAAATTACATTTAAAAATAAAATATGGGATGTCGGGATGTACTAGGATGTAGGTGGTAACAAATAAGTACAAGGTTATTGCACATATGTCTTATCGCACAGGTTATAATTGCATCTGTCTCCGATGTAGACTTGTGAAGATTCATTTTAATGCGGATCCCATACTGTAACCTAAAATAAATGTGCTCTATTACTATTCATAGTCAAGTGTTTGTGCGGGAAAGTATTAATGCCCATGCCTGCAGGGAGGCGATCACTTGAATTTTTTTTCTTGTAATGAAATAACTTAAAAATGGGGTGCCTCGCATACATAAAAAAATATATATCTTCAGAAAGCTTGAAATGTCGACTTGTAAACGAACCAATTCAAAAGGAAAGCAAATGCTCCCTGATAATGTAATCTGTGTGGAGGTTGCGTTTCTCTCTAAAGGCGCGTCCAGTGGAGATGAGAGTCAGCACCGTGAATTTAATCTTGCAGCCGACAAGAAAACATTCGTTTATTATTAAATAATTAAGATGTCTCATTTTGTTCATAATTATTCGGCAAACTTAATGCTTGTGCTTGAGCGCGGAATATATTAAGGCTGATTATGGATTAGTAGACTGCAGTATGTTAAATTAAGATTAGCTGAATGACGACTTAAATTAACCACTACTAGTAATACAGTCGGATAAATTCTGCTTTCAGAACGATCACGTCGATAACGGAGAGATGTCATATCGGTAAGATTGATTTTTCCTCTGAAACACAACAACGAAAATTGAAATAAAATTGATATGTTATGTTTTGTAAATGGTCAGTCCTTCTCCATTCTTCAGATATTGTTGCTTCTGGTTTGTGAATTGTAATCACAAAAATTTTAAAAAATGTTTTCTCCCAAAAACTCGGGTCTTTTTTTTCACGTCCGTTACCCATGTGTACTTCCCATAATCTAAAATATAAAACACATCATAGACGAATATATATATAATGTCTGGAGTTAATTTTCAGGGGTTTAGAAAATATATAAAGTGATGGTTCAATGTATTGAATGCATTCTGTGAGAATTTATATTTCAGGTTTTGACTGTGAATGTCCTATAATGCCCTATAATGAAACTAAATAAAACTAAAAGTGAATAGTGAAAAAAAAAAACGAAACTAAAAGTGAAAAAAGTGAAAAAATTGCCTATGAATGATTGAACACTTCTCTGTGGACACTATTTTAGATATACTGAAAAGGCAATACGCGTCATAGATTTCATATCACAAAACATGAAATATCAATATTATTTCAATGTTCGTTTTTGTGTTTCAGAGGAAAAATCAGTGTTACGGATATGACATCTCTCCGTTATCGACGTGATCATTCTGAAAGCAGAATTTCTCCGACTGTATGCAAACGCGTATAAAATGTTTTAAAAACTTGAACAGAGATATCTAAAGGGTATTTAATAGGGCTGCCCCCACTTAAAATGTTTCTAATTACTAGTAGTGGTTCATTTAAGTCATCGTTCAGCTAATCTTAATATACTGTAGTCTACGAATCACTAATCAGTCCTAATATATTCCGCGCTCAAGCACCCGCATTAAGTTTGCCGAATAATCATGAACAAAATGAGACATTTTAATTATTTAATAATAAATTAATGTTTTCTTGTCGGCTGCAAGATTAAATTCACGGTGCTGACTCTCATCTCCACAGTACTGGACGCGCCTTTAGAGAGAAATGCAACCTCCACACAGATTACATTATCAGGGAGCATTTGCTTTCGTTTTGAATTGGTTCGTTTACAAGTCGACATTTCAAGCTTTCTGCAGATATATATATATATATATATAGTTATTTATTTATTTATTTTAGCACATTTATTTTAGGTTACAGTATGGGATCCGCATTAAAATGAATCTTTACAAGTCTACATCGGAGACAGATGCAGTTATAACCTGTGCGATAAGACATATGTGCAATAACCTTGTACTTACTTGTTACCACCTACATCCTAGTACATCCCGACATCCCATTCTATTCTATTCCATTCCTATAATGTACAACTGTATATACACTTTATTTTATTTTTAAATTTAAGTTCATTTTTTGTCCATTTATATTTACATATGTGTATTTTTTTCTCAGTTTATTTTTATTGTCTGTGTGTTGTCTCTGTGCACTGGAAGCCTGGGAAGCTAAAACAAATTCCTTGTATGCACTTGGCAATAAAGCTCTTTCTGATTCTGATTCAGAGTTCATGTAGTAGTATTCTGCAGAGGTGGAATGTGGCAATGGGGTATGTTACAGTAACAGTTGACCCTGATCCCCTGATTTTTGTTGTTGTTGTTGTTGTTTTTACATTTAGTAAATGTAAAAAAAAGTGTTGCCAAAAAGTGAGGACACAACTTCAAAACCACATGAAACACGCACACGAAAAAAAACAACATTGCTTTGATATGAGATATTATTACGAGTTCCTTTCGATGAAACAAGCTCTTTTTCATCATCATTTTTTTTTTTAATTATCCATTTTATTGCCTATGAATGATTGAACCCTTCTCTGTGGAGATGTAGTGAAAAGACAATACGTGTCATAGATTTCACATAATAATGATAGTATTAAATTGAAGGGAATAACTGTGTTAAATACATTCTATTCTTAATCCTTCATAACATTTACAATTGAAAATATTTTCATTTTCATTTTCAGTTTTGTCCCATGTCTCAAGAATCAGTGTTGACCCATCTTTGCCTGTTCCGAGATCTCCCTGTTCCATCGTTGAATAATCGAGACTGGCTGTTTCAACAACTGTTTTTTACACATGCTGTAATTTTGCCGTTTTGTTTTCTAACGATATTGTGACCATTACTGAAAAAGATTTATTCTCTATTTACCTAATGCCAGAGCAGGTTTAGGCAAAGTGTCCGTTTTAGGAATTATGCCTAGTTTGGTTTGGCTTTTGCAATTGACATTCAACGGCATACAGAGTATTATATACAATATAAAGTGCAGTGTTGCTTATTTTTTATTTTTATTTTTAATTTATTTATTTTCCTCAGGAGAAACGCGGCGGTTCTGCGAGAGAGACAAAAGAACTGGCCAAAAGAGACGCGCGTCTGCGAGAGAGACAAAACGTTTGCACTTCATTCATGTGCTGCTTTGTAATGCTTACGGTTTTGCACCTTATGAAACCTTATGAAACATGAATGTGTCCTTGAAAAAAACAACATTGCTTTGATATGAGATATTATTCCTTTCGATAAAACAAGCTGTTTTTCATCATTTTTTAATTATGTATTTTATTGCCTATGAATGATTGAACCCTTCCCAGCAAACACAAAACGTTTTTACAACTTTTCACAACGTTGTATTTTGGTTGCAATTAGGTAATGTTGTAGTACAACGTTTTAAAAACGTTTTTTAAAATAAAAAAATATATATATGTAACCAAAATAAAACGTTTTATAAACGTTGTAAAAATAACAACCTGGAACGTTTTCTTTAAGTAGTCAAAAAACGTAAATATTACGTTCGTCTACTACGAAAATGAAACCAGACCAAGCTACAACTTTCGGGGGACGTTTTATTCAGGTGTTAAAATAACGTAATATGCACGTTGGAATAAAACGTTTTAAAAACGTCATGAAAGTACCCAAAATACAACCTTGCAAAAACTACGTTCTTAAAAGTACTTAAAAAGTACTTAAAATGATTTAAAAGTAATATGTGAATCCTTACTTTCAGTTGTATTTGCTCATTTAATTAATAATATCACGTTCGTCTACTATGAAAATGAAACCGGACCAAACTTTCGGGGGACGTTTTATTCAGGTGTTAAAATAACGTAATATGCACGTTGGAATAAAAGTTTTAAAAACGTCAAGTACCCAAAAGTACCCAATTATAACCTTGCAAAACTGTTCTGTTTGTGTAAAATATCAGTAAAATAACTGATATTTTAACACGCAATTCAGTGACTGACTAACAGATAGTCTGAGCAATATCAAAAGGACTTAAAAGTAATATGTGAATCCTTACTTTCAGTTGTCTTTGCTCATTTAATAATACCGTATATTCATATATCACGAGCTAACAGCTCAGTGTGTAAACCAGTCTGTGGTGTAAACAAATGAAAGGTGGAAGAGGTATTAACACATGAACAGAAATGATTGGTTGGCTAAAAAAATATTTATTTATTTTTTACAAACGTCATGATACCAAAATGCAACCGTGCCAAAACTTCCATTGTAGGTGATGTTTGTTTTTAATGTGTTTTGCTATAGATAGCCTACTTTTATTCTACACTATGTTTATAATTTCTGGTATGTTTTTCGTTTTTGCTTTTATATTCTCATTCCACTTACAGTTTGATTACCTACATTAGGCCTACACTATCCACTTACACAATACGTTTTCACATTTCAGAACATTTTATTTGTCATTGTGACATCTGTGCTGTAGTTCATGTATGTATTCATGTAAACGCTGCATTTTAAACGGGCACGCGCTTTGAACATGCGAGTTGCATTTAAACTGGAGCGGGGAGAGAGTTACCATGGAAACGAAGAAGCAGCTTAACTGACAAGCGGCGAGTCTCCGTCTGTCACACTGCTTTACGATAAGTTTTGTCCATAATGAGACAAAAATAATACATACAACGGTTCCTAACACTTTCTTACATGTAACAGACACTTTTTTGTTGAATATTTACTTTATAGAAATGGTTCAGTGTCTTCAGGAAAAGTCCGTTAGCATTTCAGCCGTTAGGCTAACTATAAGATGTAGGCTAACTGTAGAGTTTGAGTTCTTATTTCATAAAGTTTTCGCTTTTAATCACATATTATGTGTAGATGACAGGTTTTTTTTATAGTTTTGTAAATATTGCTGGCATTTTGTCGGTGGATGAACGGAAGTAAACTATTTAACCTAAATGTATGGGCTGTACTGTTAATCGGTGACGTCACTTACATGGAGCCTGAAAATAAGCTCAGATCATTTTAAACACGTTTTGATCATGCTAAAAAATATTGATAAAAATTGTACTGTGAGTAGTCACTAGGATGTTGCTTATGTCAACGTTGATTTATGGCTTTGACCTTTTGACCTTTCCCCTCCCCCCACTACCCCTCCCCCATCTCCCACGTGACTGCCACATGTGTCATGGCCCACGTGACTTCTAACCGGATGTGTTGACCTTGTGACCCTCTAATGACCACCAGTTGATGGGTTTACCAGGTGTCGTGTCAACGTATGACTTAGGGGTAGTGAAATATGGTGTATGTGCGTGACTGTCCGGTGACGGGTTACAGAAATATGGTGTATGTGCGTGACCGTCGGACGACAGGAGACGAATGATGCTCTCTGAGGAAGGCTTCGGAGATTTTACAGTCTGGCCCCTGGATCCGTCGCGGGGGCGGGCATCCTTTGGGGGTCAGGTTGCGTTCCAAGGATCGCTTGCATTTTTGGTCAATCTCATTATCTATAGAAAATAAAAAATGAACCACGACAGAATAAATAAATAAACAATTTGAACAATAGTACCGGTACATATCATAATAAACATATAAATAATAATAATAAAGACTTTAAATAAATAATAATAATAATGAAATAAAATAAATAAATAAATAAATAAAATTCCCCTTACCTTTTTCAGTGAGAAAGGATCCATAATTCGAATGAGAGATGAAAAAAGATTAAACTTTCTCTCTCCCTGTTTCTCTGTGTGTTTGAGTGCGTGAGGCAAATTCTCTGTCTGTCTCTCTCTCTGACTTTCTCTCTCTAACCCCCTTACTCTAGCTCTCTCCTCTTACAAAAAGAAGAAAGATGAACAGAATAAATAAAGAATTTTAACAGGTTTTGAGTGAACTATATATGTGAAAGTACCTGAACATATAATTTGAGGATTGTATATAAAATGCTTTTCAATAATATAATGATAACAATTACTGAAATTAAAAATAAGACCATCAATAAAGAAAATGGATAAAATGATCTTCTGTATTTACCTCTTTGTGCTAGATAGTTGTTGAGAGGTTTGCAAAAACCTAAAAACTTTTTAAAAAACTATCTCTATTACCCCAAAGCTTTCACAACCGACTGAGTGTGCTTCTGTTTGAGCGTGCGTGTGTGTCTCACAGCCTCCCCACCACTCTTGTCATTTTCGTGGGCCCCCCAAATTCGTTCTTCTGTTACAGGATACGCTTGTTTTGAGAAATCTGCGGAATTCCATACGACGTGACCAGTTGGCTCTTTCCCAAGCAAACGATAGGCGATTCGTCATTATTATGACCTCACCTCTAACCCTCTGTGACTCTCTCTTTCCCCTTACCCTCACTTTCTCCCCAGTCTGTGTGTGTGTGTGTGTGTGTGTGAGGCTCCATTCTCTGTCTCTCTCTCTCTCTCTCTAACCCCTTACTCTAGCTCTCTCCCCACCAACACTAGGATTTAAATGTATGGTAAAAGAATTAAAGAAAATAATATTCTTAAAATTAAAAGACTTTTCACCCATCACCCGTCCGCTCAGCTGGGACGCCTAAGTTTACTTCACCATATTACAAATAGATCATAATCTAATCATGACAAAACTGTATATCGTTGGAAAGGTCTAAGACTCTTAAATAGATATTTGGCCACTGTTTGTGCTACAAATTATGTAGGAAAAGTAATAGTACAAAATCAAAAATCTACATCATAACAGGAGTTCTGACCTTTGTCACAAAAAAGACTTTCATCGCAGGCTTTTTCCCTATAATGTTTTAGAAATTGTAAGAAATTATATATCAATTGAAAAATTTATCCTTTGAAAACCATTTTAAAATCAGACATTGCATTACCATTGGATTTTTAACATATTTAACATTTTCACGTCTATGTTCAAAATGGGAGTGACAGTTAAAGGGTTAATAAATCTATGACATTTCTTAATTGATGAAAGCATTCTTCTCGTTTTAACAATAATACAAGTAGTTTTTCATTGTAAAGATCATACCAGTTTCCTTTCAAACAAACTCCTCCTAAGCCACAGGAAAATGTTTCTTTATTTTAATTTATTTTATTTAGTTATTCGCACTTCATCAATTTATTTTATTTATTCACTCTTTAATTTTTGTCAGTTTTAGGCCTCACGGTCTGTTAAATCAGCTGAAACGCACATATGCACATGTAGGTAGTTAAATATCAAGATGAATGCAAATGTTTTGTTCCACACTGCACAATAAAAACAAGAGAGGAGTCCTCACTGATTTTCTTTCCTGCAAGACTGGTAGTTAAAACACACGTTCACGTGCGTGTAGTTAATCGTCTAAACTTAACATCACACAAAATGTAAATAGCTTGTACCCCGCAGCCCAATAAACCAGAGGGGTTGTTTTAATAAACTGGTGTATGCTGTTGGAAAATTCTTGTTTCATTTTAGTGAATATTGTTAGTTTAGTTACATTTGTTATCTCTTTATATTCACTACTAGATTTTTCAATCCTCAACACAAGCGCAGACACGTACACAAACACAAGCACAAACATAAATGCAAATGCAAACATACATGCAACTAAAACACAAACACACACACACGCACATACACACACACACACACACATGCAAACTAAAACACAAACACGTATGAAAACACAAACACACATGCAAAAAACAAACACAAAAAAGACAAAGACACATGCAAACACAAACATACATGCAAACTCAAATGCAAACACAAACATCCAAACATACATTCAAACTCAAACGCAAACACAAACATACATACAAACTCAAACACAAAATGGTAAACATAAATGCAAACGCAAACATACATGCAACTAAAACAAACACACACACACACACACATGCAAAAACAAACACAAAAAGACAAAGACACATGCAAACACAAACATGCATGCAAACTCAAATGCAAACACAAACATAAATGGAAACATAAACACTAACATGCGCACAAAATCCACATGATGATGGAAAACCGTATGATTAAATAACGATGTAACTTTTGTTTTAACAAATTTAAACTTTTAATAAAAAAGTTAAGTTTTGTAGATTTTTAGATCTTTCACACCTAAAGCCATGATGAGGATTAGAAGTTGTCAAATGATCCTCTGATGAGTGCAAGAGACACTTACAAACCTAAATAGACTAAAAATTTGCTGTCGTAATCTTGTCTGCAACAAAAGAAGTCTTAAACAAGGTGCAACAAGTGACCCCATTTTTACATCAGATTAGCTTTTCTTTCTCATTTTAAAACGGTATTATTAACCATGCTTTTTAAATGCAACATATTTATTGTCACACTGTAATGCTTTATTTTATTAAAACACAAACAACTGTGTCTGTTATAGTTTTATTTTACTAAGATTTGATCAAATAATTGGTAGAATAAATGATCAAGTATTCGATAAGACCCATCTTATCACCCAAGCTGATGTGTCTGACGGTTTGTGATGACATTAATATCTTACTGATACAGATGTGTTAAGATGTTAAGTATGTGTAAAATATTTGTAAAGTTCAATATTACTGTTAAAACAGTTTTAAAAGCATGTTTTTGTGTAACACTGTCCTGAGACAAATGAAAATGTATGAAAGACTCTTCTTTTAAGATATTTGTAATGCAGACTAAAAAACTTTACATTGACAACTGAGGTTATTCTCTTGAATATGTATACAGTAACCAGTGAGTTCATGAAACATTATTGTATAAATACATAACCTTGTAAATTCATCATGATTCTACCATATTAATCAATACAAGAATACTTACTTTATATATACCATATCTGACTTTCTAATCAAAGCACAAAAAAGCCTTTTTTTTCTCTAAGTTATGTTTCTAAGTTAGTCTCTCTCTCTCTCTTTCACACACACACACACACACACACACACACAGCTTTTTTCAGACACCCACAAACTGCCAACAACATCCTTAAGTTTGTTTTATCATTCAGCTGTAGCTGAGACCCTAATGAAATTATTTTATGCATTATTACAAGTATAGATGCTGAAAGAGTTCATTAACCTGTTTAATATGAATAATATCACTTAAGACTGGTTTGACAAACAGCGTTCTAACAAGTACAACCGTTGCAGAAAATGTATTATAACACCACAGTAGGATAAAGCTATGGATGAGCGATTGACCAACTTATCAAATGCTAAACATATTTTTACAAGTTCTTGCTTACATAGTTTAAGATGAAACTTAAAAAATATAGGCATGAGCTAACAATCGGTAAAAAATACTGACCACACTCAACATACAGAGGGAGAGACTGAATATTCAGACAGCTAGAGCAGGACCATATTTACTTTTTCTTAAGATATAGACAATTATTTGGTTTATTTGGTATCTCGCTTCACAACAGTTGCTCCATTACAGCACGCACGTCAAGTCTTTTTTTAGCATACGTATCTCGTATTATTCTTCAATATAATTGTTTAGTCTAAATATGTTTTAACAGTTCTTTGTGTTTTTGTTTTTACAAAGTTGTTAAACTAATACCTCACTCAACCGCTGTAGACTTTCAGGTCAGGGAACTACATTACTCAGCATACACCTCGGTCTTCAAACATGGCTGCTGGGGATACATACCCCAAAACACTCATACATGGCAGTCCCCAAAATCATTGGACTTCTGATTATACGCTCACTAAGATACCCCATATAAGAAGACTCACATTTCCACAATTTTGTGAAGTATACGCTCCTTCCGTGTTGTGATGTGACAAACCCCATTTTTTTGTGATCTGTGTTAGTGATGCAGAGTCCGATTCACTTCTGCGAAACGATTCATTTGGACAGTTCTTCTCAATGAACCGATTCATCAGCTTTCTTTTCATCGGTCATTTCTTTTCTAACAACTCAGGGTCATTTTATATCAGTGAAACATTAAATAAAGTTAACTGTGTGAACACGTATTGGTGATTATTGTCTGTTGTTCATTTAAGTGACAATGTTCATTTAAGTAACAATGTTCGTGATCCTTCATTGTTTGTTTAGCTTATTCTTTTTTTAGTCGGTTGCAAAAGTGTTAGGCATGAAGTTTATAACAACAGGTTTCAGGTGGTTGGGATGCGTGTAAGCGGTGAAAACTTGACAGTAAATGCGACAGAGCCGAGAGTGTTACTCAAACACTCCTTTGCGTTATCTTTTAATAAAATATTGCATTGAATGTCACTTAGACAAATTCTGTAACTGTGTTTCATAAATACACTGAAATTAATGTAAGCGTACAAACCTTTATAATATGGCCTAACGACACAACAGACTGATCCCTGGTAAGTACGCTTAAAATCGCTAGATATCTTGACTTCATCCGCGCTAGTGCGCTAGGCCTCGTCACACCGTTGTGAGATATAAACCGCAAAGTTTTTCATAGCGTTACACTTTGAAACCACAACCATGTTTCCATGACTTTGTTCACTCTTTCTGCCTGAATTTGTTTACCGCAGTCTCACCATCCTTACCTTATTTTTACACCTAATTGTAATTGTCAAGCCTTACGCTTTATTTTCTAGTTTTTGCTGTCATGTTAGTGGGACTCTTTGTTCATATACGTCGATATTTCTGTGAATTTGGTTGATTTAAGAAAATATCGCTTTTAAACTCCGTCTTCATTCGAGACATTTCTGTTATATTATTAATAGTAACCTAGTTTATATCAG